>BLKM01000333.1:1017807-1054421 GCA_013340265.1 Coptotermes formosanus | reverse complement strand
CCCCCGTCCAGACTATGTCTTGAGCATGCCTATGCTCTTGTTCAGTGGGGACCAGGGACTCTTTCCCAGGGTATGAACCTGGCCACTCATATCCATCCAGTGCTGAGGTAAAGAAGCATGGAGCTGTACTTCCACTCCCCCATATGCCCTATGCCATGGATAGGGACAGGTTCACCTTAACATGTGTTAGTTTAATTATTCCCCAATTTTTCTTATAGTTTGACAGCCCTAGTGGGCCTAGGCCTCTGGACAAGTGATTGGCTCATTGCAGAGACCTCTACCTGACAACACACAACTCTCATAAGAGACAGACATCTGTGCCGTCAGCGGGATTTTAACCCACATTCCCAGCAAGTGAGCAGCTGCAGACCCATGCCTTAGACTGCGCGGCCAACAGATCGGCTTATTCACTAATTACTCCATTTCTTTCTGTACCATTTCAAATTCTGTTCATAAATTTACTGCAACTTTAACCAAGCATACCTTATAACAACCCCAAGATATGTACCTTTATTTTGATATAAAATAGGACCTTTCTTATACAGCAAAAGAATAGAAACAAGTGTATAGATGTTCTTAAGAGGAAAGAACCAACGCAAGGAGAATATGGAATGCAGGAGAGTCTCAGTAGTTACAAACCTTGATGTTCAGGATTTCTACCTTTTAGCACTAATGTTTCAACCTTCTGCGACTAGTTTTTGATGAATCAGGATGAGACCACTTGCTTGGCGAGTGACATGATAATGCGCAGATGACTATCAACTCATTAAAACTCTCTTTCATTGAGTGAGGTTGATTTTGTCACTGTTTATGGGATAAGATTTGCCTACAGTTATTCATTGTGTTCTAAGCTTCAGAAAGTGTGTGTATTTATTTAAAATAAATTTTCATTCTTCTTATGCTTTATGAGGTTATTTTATATTTTTATTGCTGGTATATCATAAGTTCTTGGAACCAAATAGGTGCAAATGAGAAAATCCAAATTCTGTTGTCACACCAAATAGGTGTTTTACGTTGAAAATTGATTCTGATGTTCATGATTACAATACTTTTGATGGTTTTATCAGTCCTAATTAATCACAGACATCAAGACTGCTGTAGATTGCAGTTAACATGTAATCAAAAAGCACTTATGACTGATGATGTCTTGCTGTGTGGTTTTAAGTTCTGGTGCCTGTGAGCATCTTTGTAAAAGTGAGTAGGCCTAGGCTAGTTCGGTGCTAAACTAGGCTTACACAGCATCATATAATGAAAGCCTTGTATGTACATCTTTGTTCGTCTCTGATCCAGTAAGCAAATGGCTCATTGTGGTGTATCGTACTCAAACCTGAATATATTAACTTAACTTGTAAAAATTAGAATTCCTGCTTACCTGTCATATCAACTTTCCTGACTATTCTGATGAACATAGGCCTGGCGTAGGAAGGAAGTGACTTTTTTAGACCTTCTGCTAATGTCATGAGATTTAAACTGTCGTCCAGATCAACAATTGCTGCCATTCCTGCCCGTCCCTCGAAACCTCGTACCTGAGGAAAATAATACATTCTGTTGTTAATAACTTTTAGGTCCACAATTTTGTGCCAAAAGAAATTGTGTTCCAGTGACACTGGTGCCTTGCTGTCTGCACATAAAATTTTCTGTTGACAAATTAAGCTAAAACTTTGCTTGTAGATTTTGAAAAGAAACAACAGGCCTCCCATAGGGAAGTCCCAAAAGAACCAGAGACCTGAAATGTGACTTTTATACATTACGTGCCGTGCTTGTTGTAGTAAAGAAAACAATGCAAATATTTTTTGTGGTATTTGACATTCTCATGAAGGGAACTATGATGAATACTGTCTTCTGAGGTGTGAAATCATGCACGCTGATATAAGTGTACCAACTCTTCAGAGGAATTCCTCTGTGCCATTTTGCTCTGATGTTGGAGGCAGCACATTGTTCTGCAGTGTCACTGAGTGTCTGCTGGACTACACACTGTCCCATCCCAGAAGACATTATTCTTCGAAAATATTTTTGTCTTTTCACTTTTAGTTTGCCGTAACTACAGCTATGTTGCTGCACTTCGGTGGACAGTTCCCTGCCTATAATCACAATTTGTTGCATTAAATGGTAATCAGGCAGGGGAGGTTTGAACTTTGAACTATAAAGGCTAGAATAAGCAGTGAAAGGGATCATTGAAAAACTGTAAAATCGAATCAGACTTGCCTCTACACCATATACTGTTGCATCACGATAATCAACTAAATTGCTGATTACAGCTTCAACTTCTGATGTTGACACATTTTCTCCTTTCCATCTGAATGTATCACCTGTTCTGTCTTTAAAGAATAAATATCCAAACTCATCAGCTACTACAAGGTCACCTGCAGTGTAAAGAAAACAGCATTATATAATGTGTTACATTTCATGAGGAGAATAGGGCTGTTTGTGAAACTGCTGGGACTATCAAGTGCTGTTTCAAACCAGCTTTTTCTCAGTTGCCAGTAGAAATGTTTCAAATGCTGAATTTCATTCATTTTTACAAGTACATACATATATCGGTTGAATGAGTTCTTGCTGAGTTTCTGGCTATAAAGGTGAAGATGGTTTATGGGGGCAAGCACTGCATTTGTATAAGTATGGGCTGTCTGGAAACATACACTTGGTTGAGAAACTGATTATTTTCTGTGTCTGAATTTGTGATTTGATAATGAAAATTATAGATGTAAGTGCAAATGGCCATTCATTTCTATCAAAATTTCTGCAGATGAGTTGAATTTTGATCAGTAAATCAGTAGTAGTCGTGGTGTTGGATGTAGTGAGTAGTGTAGTAGTAGGTTCAAATTCTTTTTGGAATGTTGCTACCTATTTATGACAGTACACAACCTTACATGCCAACAGACAGCCAAGTCAAAGTGCCAGCCCATGAAACTTAAAAAAAGTATGAATACAACCCAAAGATTACAGTTTATGAATAAACATGTTTGATTTGATTAGATTGTAGAATTAGTTATCAAGCTGTTTAGCAGAACTCTGTCTGCTGTTTCACATTATTATGTCACTGACTTCTTGTTTTTCATTTTTAAAAACTATTCAATTAGTTTGCTAATATGTGCAATGTTTGGTAGCACACACTTGTATGAACAGTTGTTTTCACTTGCGATATGAGGCGTGAGCTCTGAAAGATCACAGTTATGGGATACACATTTTTTAATTAATGATGAAAATGTTGTCAATACAAATTGTAAATCAGAGTTTAATAAGCTACACTTCCTTTAACCTCAACGCTAGATGGGGGTGGGTGGTTAGTGCCATGCTCCAGCCGCTTTAGCCCAGGAAAGAGACATGGTACCCATTGTATAGAAGACTGGGTGGGCCCCAGGGCCAGTCTGGGTGGGTGCTGAAAACCTCGCCCCCATGGGGATTTGATCCCTGCACCGTCCAACCCATAATGAGCTGGTATACTGACTGTGCTATCCTGGCCCATGTTTATACAAGCAAGTCCAGTTGAAACCCAAACTCCAACACAATGGAACTTGATGGGGTGCAGCATGAATTCCCCACCACTTGTGTTATTGCCCAGCAGTATTTTTTGAACACTTTGGCCTCATTACACATTCCTTCCCACAACGAAGAATTTGGTGTGAATTTCATTCTTTTTTTCTTTAGCAACTCTGTACATCTGAAATTGCGTAAGTCAAGGAACATCTGTATTGTACCAGTACTGTGTTGTGTCATCAATAGATAGCGGTCATTATTTTTTATGATTTTTGACCAAAGAAAGCATTCTGTTTGTCCAAGTTCAAGAAAGAAGTTCTGAAAGTAAAATTACCTTGTAGGAGCAGGGAATTGGTGCCTATAAATATAGCTGGAAAAGCAGACACTGTGCCATCTAAGGAAACCTTTAAATGGTTAGATAATAATTCAATCCAATATTTATCATGTGGAGATGATGTTTATGAGGTTAATGTTCACAGAACCAGCAGTACCTGAAATAAATGCAGAATCTCCTTTGGAAAGTACATCATAGATAATCTTCTTTCGTGATTCTTCCTCATTAACATAACCAAGGAAAGCCCTTGTTGGATTATGAGGATTTATCTTCCCAATGAAAACACCTGGTTCCCCTGAAAGAAGTTAGAATACATTCTTCATGTTTCAAATTTTACACTCCATGTCACATTCAAATATGATAATAAACCTTACCTATTTGGAGATCAGATGATAACTGTTTCAGTGTTAGGGGCAGAACACTTTTACCATATGCAGAAGCTTGTTGAGCATTATGAACCATACAACATATTGAATGCTGTAACACCAATTTCTTGAGAAAATTCTCCATTTGTTAAGTCTGCTCAACTTTGAAAGCCTTACATGCTGGAGAAATAGTCTTCTATCCTCTTGATCTTGAAAACATTCAGACCAGCCGCTGAGCCTACCCAGGCTCAAGTCCAGGGGGTACCAGGAACTCTTTCCCTGGGTTTGATGCTGACAACTCTTTTCCATCTAGTGGCAAGGTTAAGTATGCACGAATCTATACCTCCACATCTGTTATGTACATGGTATACATAAGATGACGGTACTGGTACTTTACCTTTCTGTTTCATGGCACTGTGAGCAACTATGCAGCACCAAATTTAATGAATTTGAGTCAGGTGGAAGGAAATGATCTTGGTCTGAATTGAGTTACTGTCCCAGTATTTTGCTTGAGGGACTGAGGAAGACCACAAAAGAACCTTGGTCAATTCGGCCAGTCACTGGGTTGAGATTTGAACCCAGAACCTCACAGTATGAAGCATGAGTGCCGCGAACAGCACCACATTTGAACTGATAACTTAAAGCAGAGGTGTTTAGGAGCAATGTTCTGAAGTGTACAGTTCATGGAGAAAGTGATATGGTTACTAGGCTTAGCAATTTAACCAATTTCTAGTTTTGAAAAGCACCGAAGGAATCATTACTTAGAAGGGTAAGAAAATAATGCCATAAAGGTAGAGTGGTCCTGCTCCATTCCTTGAAGGCATGTAGGGGAGACAGATGTATAGCCCCACTCATTATTAACCTTGACATTAGATGGTGGTGGTGGTGGTGGGCAACTTCATTCCTCAGCCATATTACGTCTGGGGAAATAGTCCCTAGTACCTTTTGAGCAGGAGGCTGAATGGGCCCCACAGCCAGTCTGGACATTCTGAACAAGAGAAAAATTGTACCGTGGATCATGCAACCTGCAGCCTAGTGACTATACTATCCCCACTGTCCCAGTGCCCTCAATTAATGCCATGATAATTTAATAATGATAATTTAATAATGATAATAATGATAATGATAATGATAATTTAATAATGATAATTTAACCCTGAAGTCAGGAAGCAGTCTGTTTGTATGTTGATGGACAAAATATGGCATTGATGCCCAAATACTGATATTTGTGTGACTGTCAGTAGGCACAGCGAATTTACAAGTGTTTCCTTCCTATCATTAAAAAGGTTACATTACTTTCTGCTCTGGGTTCTGTCTACAGTTGCTAGAGACAATACTTGAAAGTGCTCTTACCTGGTTTGCACTGTATGCAAAGTCCTTTCGCGTCACGAAGTGGATCCCCAGTTTGTGGGTCTACTCTAATGATAGCAATGGGGTAGAAACTAGGAAGTATCCGTGAAACAAAACCAATTGAACCAACTTTGTTGTCAAAATTCACTGAAAGGAAAGAAATTAATTATGATGAATGCAATATCCTGTCTCCATTTTGTTGAAGGAATATTTTTTGCAGGGCAAGGGGACTTGCATGCATCAATGCACTCGAAAACTATTCCAGTGGCAGCCTGGCTATTGGTAGAACCACCCATGAGGGACAGGTTTCAAGAGAGTTGCTAGACACAGAGGTACGCTGTTCCTCCAGGTTCAAGGTTGGGGCAGAGGGCTGGTGACGCAGTTCCCCAAATATCTAATGTTGAGGATCCTTAAACTGTGCTAGCTAGATGGGCCGAACTTAGGCAACCTAGCAAACATGAGGTTATATTTATTGATATTCAAATTCAAAACAGCCTCTGTTAGTGTCAGGAGAATATCTTGGGAATCAAGGGCTGGAAGACAAAAGCAATTGATAAGAACCAGTAGACAAGAATATTTAAGGCAGTCAAGGCCTGCACTGGGCTGTGGTACCATGCATGGAGAAGAATATGTACCTTCTCTTGGTATGTTTTTAAAGTTTTTGATTCAGTCCTTTTCTCAAACAAGCTCACTTACCAATATTGGCATTACCCTCTGTAGCCCCATAAAATTCAGCTACACGTGGGATGTTAAAACGTTCTACAAATGCTGTCCATATTTGAGGTCTTAGCCCATTGCCATAAATCAGTCGCAGTTTATGCTGTTTGTCTTCTGGTTTTGGTGGCACTGCTAGGATGTACCGGCACATTTCTCCAATATATTGAGCAATCTGTGGAATGATATTTAAATCATGTAATCAAACATTTCGTGTTAGAAGCATGACTACGAAAAGACGTACAATTTAAATTTGAGCACATTATTTTTCAGTATGCTTAAATTTATGCACACATTAATTAGAACAAACCAACAATTACACACAAAAGTCACGAAGTTATATTTATATTGACATTATCCCTACATGTTTCAATGGACATGCCATCATTGTCTGGGGATATAAAGTGTTACAGGTAACAAAAGCATCAAGAAGTGTAAATATCTTCATTCACACTTCTTGATGCTTTTGTTACCTGTAACACTTTATATCCCCGGAAGATGATGGCATATCCATTGAAGCATGTAGGGATAATGTCAGTATAAATATAACTTTGTGACTTTTGTACATAATTGTTGGTTTGTTCCAATTACCTTGTAATATGCACAATGTACAACATAAAATTTATGCACACACTGTATGACAAAATATATTGTGCATTAAATTGAAGGTAATAGAATAGATTTAATTTATAATACAGTGAACTCCTCATCATCTTGAGTGGTACATAAAGAAACAAAAGCATGTTTGAACCACTTTCATAGCCCCCATTCCCTGCATAACACATATTAAGTACTACTGGCGCTCTTCATTATATTACGTTGAATTAGACAGTGCATGTGTGTATACTGATAGCAGCAAATTGTTGTTTGTATTTAAATTCTAAATTCTACACACCAAACAGCACTCTATATCACTACCAGTAAATAAAGTAGCTATAAATAAGGAAAACTGTGTGCTAAATTTTTGCTGTTCTTGATATGATGCTTTCTCTTTTGCCATGAAATAGTTAATGCGTTTGACAAAAAATGTTGAAAAGTAATTTGCAGCCATTATCCACAAATAGTCTGAAATGCAGACAGATTTTCAAGATGGAGCAATAAGTAAAGTAAAACAGCAGGGCCATCAGTGTCAATACTGACACATCTGAAGCACAGATACTGTTAGTTTATTTCTGTGCTTACAGTAGCCATAATCATTGAAACAAAACTGATTAGATAAAACTGATCATTTGTGTACAATAAACATTCATCGGTATGAAAAAGAGAAGGAGGTGCATCATTTAACTACTAACAATGTGAACACATCATATGCAATACACATTTTTACTTCAGGCTGGGTCATGCTGTTTTGTACCGTCTACCAACTTTAGTTTTAAGTGAACATTTGAAAGCACAATACTATATAATACACATGTATCTCACAGTCAGGTGGCCAGAATGCCATGTTTAGCACAGCCTGAATGTAAAGTTGTCTCTGTGAATACAATGAAGATGTGGAGGAGTAGAGGTATAGCTCCATTCATTCTTAACCTCAGCACTAGGTGGAGGTGAATGGTCAGTTTTGGCTCTCCAGCTGTTTCACCCTAACCAGTGGCGGAGAACCCCTGATACCCACAGAGTAAGCGGCTGGTTTGGCCCGAGAGCTGGTGTGAACATTCAGAAAAGAGAACAACCTCTTTTCCATGCCGTGAGTCAAACCTTGGATCATCTGACACATAGCCTAGTCATGATACCAACTGTGCTATACTGGCTCCTATATTTAGTACAACCTGCTTTATTTAATTATTTATGTAGTTACTTATTGTAATTATTCTAAAAGAAAATTGGGTTGTGCAACAAGAAAAATCCGGTGTTTTTTAGGATGTCATAAGAGGATCATACCATGCAACACAAAGCACCAAGGTGTAACATGCAATAGTAAGATGCATATGATTACGTATGAAACATAGGCACTTCCAATACACAGATTTCCCCTTTCTACATGAGTTTAAACTGATGACAATTGAAGAAAATGTATTGTGTGTCACTATTAGACTGCAGATGTTCAGGCGTTAACAAGTAAAAGCTTTAATTTCACGAAGTCAAAATAGGTGTTTATATTACCTTGAATCAGGCAACAAATTTGGCAGAGTCCGTCTTCAGAAGCTATAGTACCTCGCCTAATGAAGAAACTGCCTGCCTTTGGTGGAACCCATGAGTCTCTTACCATGTTCGCAAGGATGTGCCATTTGGCCCTATCCTGAGCCACTTGAGTCCAGTCCATGCCCTCCCATCCTATTTCTTTAAGATCCATTTTAATATTATTCTCTCATCTATGCCTAGGTCTTCAATGTTTTTTTTAATTTGGCTTCCCCCTTCAGAACTCTGTATGTATTTCTACAGACAACTCTGTTTTTTAAAACAGGCATGTTGGCCTCTTGTACAAGTAACCCTGTACAACTAGAAAAGACAACAAAATCAAAAGCATTAAGTGTCTACAATGAATTACTTTTCTTTAGTTTTCATTTTCAGGCTAAAAATGTGGTCAAAGCTGGTAAAACCAAGGCTGAGGCCCAGAGGGTGAGAATAGCTAGACCTATTGGGCCCAACTAAGTAGGTTTTAACTGCATTTTTAGCCTGAAAATGGAGACCAATCCCATTCTGAAATATAGTGTTGTATTTTTTATTATTACTTGTAGCATGAGCCAGTGGACAAAGTCCATGACGTAAATGGTTCTAAACATGAATTTTGCTGATACATGTCAGAAGACAACTGATACACAATGCCAGGTTCAAATGGTCTGGGGCCCTGATATGTGTGTTGTTAGAGATCATCTTCTAATTGCTGCTATATACAAACGCTTGCAGGGTATTTGAACATAAGTGGAACATGAAAGGACTGGGGGCTGAAATAAAAGACAAAACGTTTATTGTGAAAGGACACAGAGTCGTGAAGAAACTGTCTCACTAGGCTCCTGTTTACCAAACGTTGATTATGGGCACACAGTATGTAAATCTGTTTATATGCACACCTTGAAGGCATATGGAAGTGTAGGGTATATGACCACTCATTCTTAACCTTGACACTAGACAGGGTGAGTAGCCTTTGTTATGGCACCACCACAAAGTAATCTTGCCATATTTCACAGCATTTATATAACTGGTGTAAATTTAGTGTGCACTGTTGATACAAAATTAATTTTAAGAGTCTAGTTTGTCAACAGTGTCTATAAAAAATCATACAGAGAAAACATTCTCAAATACTATTTACTAAATTTGCCTTCAATAAAACCGTTGTTTCAAATGAGCTCCTGTAAAGGATACAGTGATATGCAAAGCATCGACAGTGTACTGTGAAAGAAACATTTATAGAAGGAAGTAGTGAAAACGAGTATTAATGTCTAGAGAAGTATTTCGTGCATTATAAAATATATTAACATACTTCTGTGTGAGTTAAACTTCATATCGTATTAGTTTTTTAGTATTTTCTGTAAAAATAAATAGGCATTTGCTTGAACATCCAGGTCTGATTATGATAAAGGCACAGAGAACATTTTTATCTCTTCACAACTGTATGAAGTTTTACCAATTAACATTTCGGGTGATCACAGACAGTCTCAAGAATACCTATATTACTGCCAAAAGAGTTCTATGCCCTCCACCTCGTAAGAAGACATCAGAGATGAAGGTAATGAGTGAACTGTAAAAGAGAACTGACTATGTGTTATTGATAGAGCTTTCCATTAACCATTGAAGACTGACAGGAGCATAGAGGCACTAGCACATATTTCAGGTATTGGGTACCGTGCATTCATATTTCTTGATGTCAGAAATATATGCTGAAGCAGAGAATTTCCTGCGAATGACAACACAACTGCCATAGATGAGGGCCTGCCCCACACCCATAACTCCTCCAGCTGTGTGGTAAAGAGGCAGGGCAATATAGAAACGATCGTCAGCTCGGAACCCAACGACCCAGGCCATTGCTGCTGCCACATATACAAAACTGCAACAGGAATCCAAACCTCAGAAGCAGTTCTTTCTAAAAGAAGAATCTGTAACTCCTTCAAGGCACACTAGCAGCCTCTTGATGTGTAATTCATGTTACTTTTAATTCATTCTTTGTGTCACTGTTGTTCTCACATGTGTGAAACTTAAATACAATACCAGATTAAATCTTTAAAAAGAGTTGCATTTATTTATGCAGCAATTGTACTTTTAGTGACAGCAGTTACACAGCAAAAGAATTAACATTTAATATGTAGTGTTTAAAAATATTATCTTAGGTATGGAGCTAAAATAACATATGGGCAATAGTATAAACTGAGTGCTGTTTTTGTAGAATTTACAAGTAAATTGTCATCTTAAAGAGTTGTATTTACTTTGAAAACATAATTTTTGCTATAAAACTGTGCTCTGGTTGAGAAAAGCCAAATTTTGCGATTTTGCTGCCTTATACATTTTCTTACGTGTATATCTCATTCAGTCTTTCACAAATATGATAATTCCAGTGAAGATACTTTTTGAGTGTGATGTCCAATTGTGATATAAGTATACAAAGGTAAGGGGAGCATTGTCAGTCACAACAATCTTTGTATGTTAAGTAAGTTGACATTTATTAAGCCTTTAAAGACGAAGCGTATCTGTTTTCTATAAGGACTCAGTGTGTACCGTGCTGTAAACACTCTCCACTTCGGTTATAAAAACCAGTCTCTTAATGTTTTATAAGGCAAAAGTTGCTGTGTGTTCTGAGATACGTACAAAACACATAAACGCAATGTGGGCACCACGTAGAATTTTTTAATGTTAAACCTGGTGGTACGTAAAGTTACCGCTAGGCTTTAAAAGGTTAAGTTACATGTTTCGGTTCATCTATAAAAGGCGATGGCTGTTTGATAGGTGAGCCGAAAAATGTAGCTTAATACAGTTTAACTTAATTAATATATGAAAATTTCTGTGATTGATGATACTTTCCTTACCTTTCCAGTGCATATGCTTAAGGTACATTCTTGCTGGAAGAGAATGGAAATACAAGAAATTGCTTGAATGTGACTAGGTATTGTGTTCAGTGTACTAATCTTTATTTTAAAAAGTGGATTGAAAAAGAGGTCCCACTTCAGACCACAGGTGCTGTAAAAGGCACGTTGGGTCTACTGATGACCACATTTATGGACTTAAAACTTGCTGAAAAATGTGAACATCAAACTCCTGAGTTATCTCTTCTTTCCTTTTACTTGTCCCAAAAGTCAAGTTCAGTATTAGAACACAAGACATTTACTTGTGTGATTTGAGTTTTCCATAGCAGTGATTATTCAGGTTACGGTCTTCTTTGTTATGATGATGTGTCATCTTACATATGTATACCAACAGTTACAGACACAGCATCACAAATTCAGAGATCGTAACCTTCAGGTAAATTGTATTCTTAAAACTTATAATGTCTCTGAGGTCTCAGTATGTAAATTGTGGTTTTGGGTGAAAGAAGGCGTTTGCTGCACTCAGGTTGATACATTTGTGAACACTGACTGGAATTGCTAAAGTGCTGATGCTTTTTTTGAGAAGCTGCGGATGTTTCTAACTGTGACCAGACATGTATCATTGCCCAAATATCATGCGTACACTAAGTTTTGTTGTTCTGAGTCCAATTAAGCAGACAGGTACCAAAGTTCTGCGGGAATGTGCTACTTCTTTCTTCAGGGTAGAAGAGTGGATTCTATCCTGAATGTGAAGGCATCAGGTTTGTCCAGAATGTTGCTACCCACTATCAAACAACACATAGTTACATCCCAGAAGATTGCAGTCTTCATAAGGGCACATAGATGTCACTTCAGTTACATGACAAATACGCCAGGAGAGAGCATAGTCATGACTTTTTAAATTCAGGGAAATTCTTGAGGCAAGTTAAGCATCCCAGTAAGAGAACTTCAAGCATGTAGCCACGTAAGTTGTTAAGTATGCCAGGTGTTCGATATTTACAACTTTGCGTATTCATGATCAGACACCCAACAACATTTTTCTTTGCATGGTTTATCTGTGACACCATTTTCATGCACTGCCTTTTCCAAAATTAATATTTTGTGCAAATATTAATTGTGTTTAACTGACATTATGAAAATGTTATGTGATAGGTTAAAAAAGCAGACCTTGGTTATCTTGAAGAAAAATGTTACTACATTGGATTAAAATGTAAATACCCTGTCTAAAATATGGGTGGTATTTGTGATTATCTCAGGAACATATCCCTCATGACTGTGGAGAAATTGGTGCCATTCATGGTGCGTACTTGACAAACACAAAATGCAGACATATCACTGCACACAGTACTGTGCTGCAAGAACAAAATAAGCCAAAAACAACAGACAGAAGCTTCCACAGTTCTGAGTTACAATTTTCATGGGCCTCACCGTGCAGTTGTGTCGCACACAGTCAGGTAAGTACTGCGAGGCTGAGAACTTTCGCCTGATGACCACAGTAATACCTGACAATATAGCTTGTCCAGCACCCAGAGCACCCCCTGCAGTGTGGTAAAATGGCAGGGGACAGTACACTATGTCATCAGATTTCAGACTTACTAAATGATAAGCAGAAAGGCCCATCAAGCAATAACTGCAATAGAAATGGAAAGTTCTGCTGTGAATGCAATGATCTGTTGGAAGCAAAGTTCAGCACTTACAAGTTATCTGAAATGGTGACACCAAAATGAGACACCTCAGCACAGTCTCATGGCATCTCTTTGAGTGTGGAGGTATCTGCTGAAAGAACTGTTACAGAGGTGTAAGTGTTTGTTTGCCTGTGGACACGATAATGAGAGGGATTTCGTCCTGAATGGTATGTTCTAAGAACAGACATTAATGAGGATGTGTAACAACAATGGCTTTAGTAGAGAAGGCTAAGGGGAATAGTACTGGAAGCAATGAAGGATTTACAGATTGAAAGTGCTGGGGAAAGAAAGCGGTTGATGCCAGGTAGGTGCATTATAAAAAAAGTAAGTAAACAAACAATGCACCTTTTACAAAATATCATAAATCATGCCATATCCTTTGGACACCAGTGATACAGGATCCAGTGTTATGTTGTGTGAATTTTACCAAAAACCTTTCATCTGTGTTGTATGTTGTCCAAGAACCTAAATTTGTTTTTTTTTAAATGACCATGAAAAGAACTATATAGCAATTACACAGATTTGTTGTATCAGTTTGAAAATAATCTTATTCCTGTTATTGACTTCATACATATCAGTGTTAGTACTACTGCCAGATTTTCAATTGTGGTGATGGTATTTTCATCCGTGATAGACTGTTGAAATACTGCACCTGTCAGATCTTACTGCAAATATGCCAATAATTTAGTTTTCTACTGTGTATACAGAATGGGACTGTGCAAAAAATTGAAGTAAAGCCAACTGTGATCAAATACCAAAAACAGAGAGTGGTGAGAAAAACCACAAAAAGTGAGGGTGAGATTTAGGCTCTTACAGTGGTGTGGCTGAAGATTCAAGTTGTCTGGGATGTGACACTCTGTCATTGGGTGAATGAAACAACATGATCCTGACAATGTCATGTCACAAAAGACTTGAATTTTTAAGTAAATTATTGTCTGAGGCTGTTCCGTTTACCTTTTCCATCAAAGTAAGGGGTGTTTATGCAGGTGTGAGACAAGTGTCGAAGTAAGCTGTGTTTTTATTGCATTATTTGAATGGGTATTCAACAACTTAGAACTTCAGATACACAAAGTGTATGTTACTTTTTATGGTACAAATGTCTTTACATATGTGCACTGTATGTGTATTAATAAAATAATAGTTTGAATTGAAAGGAAAATTGAACGTGGTTTAGTATTTATAAGAGGGCACTTCAGAACAGTATAAAATGGTTTTATTATTTGTATTTCACAGGCCTTGTTAATATATTTCGTTTACAGGAATGAGACTACAGGTTTCCATGTTGTATGAAACATTAACCACAATAATGAAGAGTCAGCTCAGGTAGTCACAAATTTGACTTGTGTTTGGAAGGTGCTCGGCTCAAATATTAGCCAAGACACCAACTGTACTACTGAAGTTAAGAGATTTTTCTTAGCGCTTTTAGGCAGTTCCTAATATAGAACCTTAATTGTGCCAAGGCCACTACCTTCCATGTGCTTGTCAGTTCATTGTTCACTAATCATTCTGCCATTCATCACTGTGGAGTCTGAAATACTGACACCATGGTTCAATAATCCACGGACAAATAAATAAATAAATAAATAAATAAATAAGGAAGTAAATAAATAGATAAATATGTAAATAAGAAACAAGTTCTTGAATATAACTGAAATTTTTTCCAGCAACTTTACAGAATAATGTTCAAATGATTGCACATGCAGGAAAACTTTCAAATTCTGGGACATAATATATAATACTTTCAACCTCTTTTCTCCACTATTGTGTTGTCCTGATAAAATCTTTGCCTCCTTCTCCACATGCAAGAAGAAGAAATAAGACCAGCTGTTACATACTGCTTGAAACTAAAGTCTTCAGTCTTTTTATATGCTATGATTTCTTACCGTGAGTGTGAAATGATTGCTGCTTTAGGTAAACCTGTTGTACCAGATGTGTATATATAAAGTAGACGGTCATTGTATCCTACTTTCTGAGTTACAGCAGGTGGAGAAGATGATGCTTCATCTATCAGAGTTGTGAGATTCTTCTCTTCAAGCCCAACTGTTTCATTGTTTGAGACAGGGCTCCACCGATACAATGTGATGTCAGATGGCAAACTGGATGAGACATCCTTCACAGCTGAAGACAAACAGAACAATTTCAGCATTGTTGTGTCACAATATGACTACACTTTCACTTAACACACATAAATCCATTGACATTAACCTCTGTTTAGTTAATATTTTCCTTGCCAGATATTATTAGAATGAGAATGAAAAAATCAAGGACAATAACATTGCCAGAGCATGTGGCATGTATGGGAGAGAACAGATATGTATATCGGGTTTTGGCTGGAAAACCTGGAGGAAAGGGACCACTTTGAAGGCATTTGCATGGGTGGGAAGATGATATTAAAATAGGTCTTCGAGAAATAATGTGGAAGGGTGTGGACTGGATTAATTTGGCAAAGGAGAGTGGTAAGTGACAGGCTGCTGTGAGCATGGTAATAAACTTTTAGGTTACATAAAATGTGGGCAAATTTTTGAGTAGCTGAGATGCTACAAGCTTCTGAAGATGGACTAAACTGTCACTCAATATTCTGTGTCCAGAATACATAGGGCTTCCCCCCCCCCCCCCTCCCAACTTGACTGATTAGCACCAGCTGAATGCTGTAGTGAGTTTTTATGAGACTTTTTAAAGGTTATTATCACTGCAATTGTTTGTCTAGCTTGTGTTATCGGCTGTTAAACCTCCCCGTCACGCAGCGTAAGATGCAACACTGGCACAGTGTTGGGCTGGCAAGCAGTAAAAAAAGATCCTATAGAATGTAATATAATCTAGAGCATTAATCAACAATTGATAAATTGATAATGTGTTAGAGACGTGCTTAATCACTGAAGCTTTCCAGAAGTGCCTCAGGGTTGGCTTCAGGCACTTTTAACTCCACCTCAACAGTTATTATCAGGAGAGTGGTCTTAAATTATTGGACACTTTGGTAAAATTGTTAATTCTATTCAAGAGTTATGAATTGAAGTCTAGATATTTCTTGAGATGCTTGGATTTTCTTTTCATCTGCATTACACACTGTGGATACATTTTTATTGGGATTGCTTCTGCCTAATAAAGAGAAAATAGCTTTTCAGACAATTGGTCAAAATGTGTTTTTGTATGAAAACAGTAATATGAATGGTAACAATGTAATTTTCACAAGATGTTTAATGTTGTTGATGTTCCTGCTGCTGCTGCTGCCGCCATCATCATTGTTGTCATTATTATTATTTGTATCGTGATCATCTTCATTTCCGGCTAGTGATTTGTCTAGAACTACATGGAATCTTAGCTCCATGCTGTCCGTGCGTTTACTTGGTCTGATGGTTGTATGTATGTACACATATATTAAGGTAGTTTCATCTTTCACTTTGTATCATATGCTGTAATTACATATTTAATCTTGTATTAACATTCCCATAGTTAATGGTATCCCATTTCTGTCAGAAGAGAGAGTAGTTAATTGTCTGTGAATAATTATGTACCTTCTGTAAACTCATTACTGAAGATGAGGGCTTGACAGTTGCCAACTTTAATGGAATGAACCAAGGCATGGTGACGTAGATTGAAATTTATGAGGGGTGTAATAACTCCAAGCTTTGACAATCCAAGCCATATGCACACATATTCCGGTCGGTTCTCCATCATGAGACCAATAGTATCACCTTTCTGATAACCATGATTCTTGAATACATTGGCTATTTTATTGCTGTATTCTTCGACCTGGAAAAGAAAAGTGAGGGTGTTTCAGATATAGATTTTTAACAGGGGGCTTAAGTTGAACAATGGTTTCCTAACAAAACGATTTTAGTATTGCTATCCTAAACCGGCAGACACACCGTGGTAAAATTTATGATAATACAGGATTTTTCTAAACAGAAATGAAAGTCATTTGGTAATTTTTATGTCCAGACATTTGAAGCATGCTTCAATTGTGCAGACCAGCACAAATGAAAAAATTTAGTGAACAGTTTTTTATTTGTTTATTGTTTTTAAAGTGCATAAAAATTGAAGGGCTTGTGAAAAATCAGTTTTGTGTGTTCCTTATTCTCATGTGTCCTGAACATAGATAAATACATAGTATGCATGGTTTTGACCATTTTAACACTTGTATTTTGAGATTTTAAAACGGTGTAATCATTACCAGGCCCTCTGTCAATGCCCACTATAATACTACATATCTGTATATTTCCTGTTTTATGACAGTTGTACATTTGTTAGAAATTTATTTTTGTTTGTACTGGCTGCAAACAATATTCTGAAGGCTGAGTATTTTGTGTGTGGTTTCTCTTTACCATTGAAACTCTCTACTTACAAGTTATGTGAATGTGTATGGTGAAGTATACTCTCTGTGTCATTTTGTGATTTTAATTTTGTGTGTGGTTATTCTTAGTAAGTATGGTAATGGTTAAGAAGTTTAGTATGGCCTGGAACTTTATGTGATTATAGATTTACTGAATCTGATAACAGAAATTGAGGGTCAACTGAAGATGCAACAATTTCTAACCTAGATTTTGATGTTAAAGAAAAATGAGCAATTGTCAAAGAGACTCAGATGAATATTTTTGTATAAATAAGGATGCTTAGAGCTTATAAACATTTTCATGAATGTAGTCTGTTGTTTCAATTAGTGCAAGTGTAAAGTGTACTACTTACGACAGAACAAATTGTCCATATTTATTTCCTTTTATGACACTGTTACTGACTCAACATACATAACAGTGAATAATAAGTTGAGTCATGGCTGATGAATTGTAAATGATTTGGAAAGAGGCAGCTAGATCATAATCAAATTACTGCCCCAGCATGTACTTGGTGGTAGTGATGAAAACAGCAGGAACCTCAGTCAGTAGCATGTCAGAAAATGTGGCACAGTTTGAAAATGGTCAAATGGACATCCATAATGACAGTCACACCAGTTGGCCAGTTGGCACATCAAAAACATATGGGAACAATGGAGGAACTAATTCTGTAAAAGCCATAATTCACAAAGATATGGGAGATCACAAATTTCACACTGATGAGAGAGTGCATGTGGCTCTTTATGAATAGTTGCAAATTTGAGGGCTCATTGTTTAATGTGATGGTATTTTTAAATTCATGCCATGTCATCAGGGATTACATTGAGAAATAATGATGGTTCAGTGGAATAAGTGAGCTAGGATTAACACTGTTACAACTTCTCATTTCATTTTTATGACCTAGAAAACTCTCTTATTGCACATCGTTTGTATGTTCATATTAGGATGATTTAATTGTTGTTTATCCCTAAATATGAGTGAAAAAATTGAGGGAAATTGTTGTGTGTTAAAAGTTTGCTATTTTTTTTCTCAAATTTTCAGTATTATGTATTCTGTTTTGCTCCACTGTAGCCCCAAACTCCACACAACTGGTCATCCTCATTACTGCGTGTCTTAAGATACCAAAGTTCGGATGCATGCCAATGCAGGTACCGTCACCTAGAAGCTTTGTTTGTATATGGCCTATTATTGTTCCCAAAATTTGAAGTAGGCTAATTGAACTTTTGCTGAATAATATGGATGATTATCATTAAATTCTGACATGCTGAAGGACTTCTTTCTAGTGATTCATCCACCAATAAACCAACACCCTAGTATTTCTTCTTGTGTTAATCATACAATACACTAACTTGCTATTTACATAAATCTATGAATGTTAACCTTACTAAATAAGCTACATACTAGGAGACTTTTGTATAATGGAATGTATATGAATTAGTATGTGCATTTTAGCTTGTACTCATAATACGCTTACCTGAGCAAATGTCCATTCTTTGTCTTCAAAAATGAAGCATATTTTATTGGGATGTTTTGCCACTCGTTTGCGGAAAATGTCGCCGATGTTGAGGTCCTGCCTCTGGTGCGAATGTACTTGTAGCATCAGTCCAATATATCGATTTAGTGCCCTGGAAGAGAGAGATTGTTGGTGTATAGTCTGTGCAGTATGCAATAGAACTGTGCAGGTCATAAAATTAATTATATTTCATAAGTTGGACTCTTTTTGCAAGACTTGAAAGATTTAATTTCTTTGAAAGTTAATTGTTGTAACGTATTTTGTGTAATTTTTCTGAAATTTATGGGAATATTCACTGATTGTGTTATGGGGGAATTGCCAATAATATGTAGTCCTACTTGTACAAACCAAACTTTAGTGCTGCAGGTGTTTTATAACCCGCATTTCTGTTCTGGTGGGAAACAACTTCTGATCCCTTATAAAGGCTACAATCTTTCTTTTTTCCATTTAAGGGCCATATGACAATAGGTCATTAGTCATGTTGCTGGCCTTTCTGCCTCACCATAACCTCTATATAGTGTGTTGTATATTTCCCTGTGCACAAGGCAATCCAACTCTTCTGTTGTGCCACTTGCACTCTGTACTGTGCATATTGTATCGAGTGTTCCACAGCATAATGAGTGCACAACATGGAGTGTGACCTGCTGATAATACTTCTGTGACCTTAAAGGCCAGTTCATTTATATTCTTTGATGTTTTTCATGTTAAACAATCTTGCATTTGTTTTACATTTGAGTATGTGATAACTGGCATTCATTAAATGACACAGCTGTTGCTTGTTTTAATTTTGCAAAAGTATAAAACCAGTTGTGTTTTAACCACTGTACTCAGCATATTCATCCAGATGATGAAGTGATGTTGCCTAACTAAACTATTGTTTTCAGTTAAAAACTTTCTGTAATCATTCGAGTAACAGGGACACTGCATTATAAATTCCATGTGCTTGATTAACCTTTTAAAGCCTAGCGGTAACTTTACGTACGACCACGTTTAACATTAAAAAATTGTACGTGGTGCTTACATTGCGTTTATGTGTTTTTTACGGATCTCAGAACAAACAGCAACTTTTGCCTTATAAAACATTAAGAGACTGGTTTTTATAACCGAGGTTGAGAGTGTTTACAGCGCGGTACGCACTGAGTCCTTATATAAAACATACGCTTCGTCTTTAAACGGTTAATGACAAGGACATGAAGATGTATGGAGGCTTCTCAACATAGGTACTAGATGGAGGTCAGTCAGCGTCACGCCCCGTCCGCTTTACATCCGGAGAAAAACATCCAGTGCCCTTTGAATACGAGGCGTTTCTGGACATTATGGAGAGCAGCGGAACATTTTGCCTCTACCTGAGAAATTAAGGCCAGTTTGTCGGTCGAACATTCCTTTGTTTAGCCACTATACTGACCGAGTTACTGCGGCTCCCAAACGTATTGGCATATCAATAAGAACAGAATATGATTGCTGGTGGCCATTGCATTATGTGGGACTTAAATGTCGTAGACTGCCTGTAGAAGCCATGGCGGCTGAGGGGAGAGTGAAGGCTTAACTCCGCTAAATTTTAACCTCGAAACTAGAATGAGACGAGTGATCAATTACACGCCAAGGCCACGTTACCCCCGGGAAAGCACCAACAGGACCCATTCAATATGGCGTTGGGTGGGTTTCAGAGCCGGTCTGGAGCCCTAAGAGAAAAGCTCCTACCGTTTCCCGGAATCGAACCGTGGTTTGTGTAGCCAATAGCTTAGTCACTATACGGTCTGCGTTATCTTGGGTCGCATAGTTGAACTTAATTATACAAAAGCAGGCGAGTCAACGTTTAGTGTTACAACTACGTCAGCATGGAGATAAATTGATGTTATAAGGAAGGTTAAATCCGCACTGTAAAAAAAAAAAACCAGCGTGTTACGTAATATCACACAGACACTTGTACTTCGACGGAGAGGAAGCTGTAGAAAGTCGCGTAAAGAGAAAATTTGTGATTTAACTAACTCCATGGAGCAGAGTCGTTCTTGAGAACGGTACACGTACTCAGCTAGTCAAGAAATTTCTCGCATTTTATGGAACCCCAAAGTTCATTACCGCATGCACAAGCGCCAGCCACATGTTCTTATCCCGAGCCAGATCAATCCACTCCATGCCTCCCCTCCGTCCCACTTGATTAATATTAATCCCATCTACGCCTAGGTCTTCCAAGTAGTTTTTTTCCTTCGGTTTTCCCTATCAAAACCCTGTTTGCACCTCTCCTCTCCCCCATACGTGCCGTGTGCTCCGCCTTTCTTATTCTTCTTGATTTTATCATCCGAATAAATTTGGTGAGGGGTGCAGATCGTAAAGCTCCCCGTTATGTAGTCTTCTCCACTCCCCTGTCACCTTGTCCCTGTTACACCCAAGTATCTTCCTCAGTGCCCTATTCTCAGACATCCTTAGCCTATGTTCCTCCCTCAGTGTGACAGACCAACTTCCACACCCCTACAAAACAACAAGCAAAATTATAGGTCTGTGCATTTTAACACTTTAAAACGAAGCATATCTGTTTTATATAAGGACTCAGTGCGTACCGCGCTGTAAACACTCTCCACTTCGGTTATAAAAACCAGTCTCTTAATGTTTTATAAGGCAAAAGTTTCTGTTTGTTCTGAGATCCGTACAAAACACCTAAACGCAATGTGGGCACCGCGTAGAATTTTTTAATGTTAAACCTGGTGGTATGTAAAGTTACCGCTAGGCTTTAACCCTTTAAAGACGAAAGGTAATCTGTTTTATATAAGGACTCAGTGCGTACCGCGCTGTAAACACTCTCCACTTCGGTTATAAAAACCAGTGTCTTAATGTTTTATAAGGCAAAAGTTGCTGTTTGTTCGGAGATACGTACAAAACACATAAACGCAATGTGGGCAACACGTAGAATTTTTTAATGTTAAACCTGGTGGTACGTAAAGTTACCGCTAGGCTTTAAAAGGTTAATGTGTGTGTTTTTCGGGTAGCAAACTGGAAGACAAAAGATTCTGCACAGAATGACAGCAAGCATTCCATGACTTCAATCTGCTCTTAATTTCCTCTTGAATTAAGGTGATAAAATCGATAACAATGAGATGCGGGGCGTGTGGTACTTACGACAGGCAAGAGAAAAACCTACAGGGCTTTGGTGGGGAAACTTTAAGAAAAGAGACCACTTGGAAGTCCTGTGCGTAGATGAGGATAATATTAAAATGGATCTTAAAGACATAGGATCGGAGGCTGTGGAGGTATTCGTCTGACTCAGGATGGGAACTACTGGCTGCATGTAGTGAAGACGGTAATGAACTGCGGGTTTCATAACATGCGGGGAATTATTTGACTAGCTGAGGAAACCTCAGCGTCTGCAGGACTCTGACACACGGGGTTACTTGGGTTCGATTCTTGGCAGAGGCGACAGATTTATATCGTCTGCAGGTAGTCCAGACCGACTGTGTGGCCCAAAGAACCTGTTCAGGGCACACTCAGCGCAAAGCGGCCGGAGTGTGAAGCTCACTCGTACGAGTTCATAGGGTCACAGGAACAGCTTGACATTTTTAGCCTTACAGTTGATACGCTAAACCTCAGAATGCCTTTGAGAAGTTCAGCATCAAAGCTTCTACTACAAACAACGAAGACAGGAACAATGCATTTGCATGTCAGACGATTTTCATGTCTTCACATAATTAGTGTTTGTCTTCACACCCGTCTTTTTGCAAACACTCGCTTCGAGGAACACAGCCGTAATTATTAGAAATAACGGGTTTTAATTTTGGACTGGGCAAAAGTATGTACATTTATTCAAGTACGAAATTTTCGCATTTATGCCTACATTTAACCCTTTAAAAACGAAGCGTAGCTGTTTTATATAAGGATTCAGTTCGTACCGCGCAATAAACACTCTCCACTTCGGTTATAAAAACCAGTCTTTTAATGTTTTACTACGTGTAAGGCAAAAGTTGCTGTTTGTTCTGAGATCCGTACAAAACACACAAACGCAATGTGGGCATGACGTAGAATTTTTTAATGTTAAACCTGGTCGTATGTAAAGTTGCCGCTAGGCTTTAAAAGGTTAAAGAAATGTGAATTTTGTTTACCTACATGTTAGACAAATTTCATGAACGCTGTATCGGTACTGTCCGGACATTTGGCGGAATAAGATCTTTGCACCGATCCCAGTGGCCGCGCGCCCTAAGGCGCGGGTCTGCGGCCTTTCGCTTGCTGGGATTGTGGGTTCGAATCCTCGCTGGGGGCATGGATGTCTGTCTGTTGTGGGTGTTGTGTGTTGTCTGGTGGAGGCCTCTGCGTCGGGCTGATCACTCTTCCAGAGGAGTCCTACCGAGTGTGGTGTGTCTGAGTGTGATCGTGAAGCCTCGATAATGAGGAAGCCCTCTGCCCACTGGGGGCTGTTGCACCTTCTTAGAAACAAAACCTTTGCTTCTCATTAAGTTAAATGTAGATTCCGTGTTCTGAGTTAAGCACCACACCATGAAGGAGTATGCAGGAGTGGACGTATAGCTCTACTCATTCCTAACCTCAACACTAGATGGGGGTGAGTGGTCAGCTTCTTTTCCAGGCCGCTTTAGTCCGAAGCAAAGAGCTCCCGGTACCAATTGAACAGGTGGCAGAGGGGGCCCCCTGAGCCGGCTTGGAGGTTTCGGAGAAGAGAAAAGTCTCTTGCCCCTGTCACTGAACATTGAAGGATATTTAGGATCAAGGGAAATACCTGCTGACGCTGAGCTTTACAAAAGAATTAAGTTCATGATTACATACCCTGTACTGATGGTGTAACGAACAAAATTATGTTCTAAGGGACACGGCTTGTTCGTGCTTTCGTGGGGGGGGGGGGGGGGTGTTTCTTTCAAATGCCTGGAGAAGGGAAACGGAGAGTTGCATGGCCCAGCGTTGTTTCTCTGGTTACCTTTCAAAACACTGCATACATAAAGGTAGGGCTTATGCAGCGCCGTACAGGCGTAATGCCTGCTTCCGCGAAGTCGGGTTCTCTAGAATACGAGCGAATTCGCCCGACGAAGTGGGTAGTGCCTGCTGTGGCCTACAGCGGTGCTTCTAGTGTAGTCATGCATTTTGCCATTGCGTTATGTCTTTCAGAAAACGGAGTACTAAAATTTGCTATTTTTTGGAAGAAACAGTGGAGAGTGCGTGGCGAGCCCTTTATTTCACGCTGCCGCCTTAGCCGTGTAGCTGGAACTGCCGTGCACGCATGCAGAAGCGTACGTTATTATGGCAGCTGATCAAGCTTTTTTCCGTTTTTCGATTCCGGGCACGGTCGAGCGATTTTTCTGTTTTCCAGGCGCTCCAGACCCGCCGTCCTACTCACCCAGCGTCCTGTTCAGTGGTAAAAGGGGGCACTTTGCGGCTGGGTCGTGCAAACTCCTACTAGAGTCGGGGTTAAGAACGAGTGGAGCTATACTTCCACCCCCTGCCATACGCCATTGTGCCGTGCAGAGGGACAAATTTAACTTTTCTCGTACATTTTAGGAGACCTTTTTATTTGTAACAGGAATCGTGGAAGTAAACACTCTCCACTTCGGTTATAAAAACCAGTCTCTTAATGTTTTATAAGGCAAAAGTTGCTGTTTGTTCTGAGATCCGTACAAAACACATAAACGCAATGTGGGCACCACGTAGAATTTTTTAATCTTAGGCCTGGTGGTACGTAAAGTTACCGCTTGGCTTTAAAATGTTAAGATTGTACCTCGGTAACGGCACAGAACCTTGCAGTGAACAGTAATTACAGTCTGAAGTTTTGAAGGTTAACTAGTTCTTGAAGCTAATACTTCGATTGTAGTGACGCACAAGACCTTAGAACTAACAGGCGCCCGCAGGGGATCAAAAGTAAATTCAATGACAGGATGGAACGCGTCACTGAATGGGTATAGTAAGGGAACGAAGGAAGTTACAAGTTTAGATAACAAATATTGAGCAAAACCAGCGAAGCTCACACATAAAATAAAGCAAAGATAATAAAGGCAAAAAGAAAGCCAGGGAAAGTAACAAAAATGAATGGTAAGCGTTGGGGGGGGGGGGGGGATGGTACACTGGCGGGATGCAAACGCAAGTCGTAATAGAATTACTGAAAGCTAAACCAATTGATCAATCACGAGATCGCCGTTTCAGTGTAATGAGAACATCTGGCTGTGAATGCTAAGAAACCTCAGGAAATAAACTGAAACGTACGTTTTAAATACGATATCATATCCTTGTTCAGGGCAAAATGATGAAAGCCCTGAAAGAAAACAAATCTAATCCAGTACATTTAAGCGGGGCTTAATGAATTATAATAAATACAATTCCCTGCCCCCCCCCCCCCCTCCCGCCGCTACAAGCCTCGTCAGTGATGGTCAAAACGCCAGTGTTTCGGAGACCGCGACTGTCCCCAAACATCAGGGTCAGTATGGTGACTGGGACACAGCAGGTATCCGAAAAGTTGATTTTTAGCCCATCTCTGATGAGGATGATAACCCAGGAACAATTTGGCGCCTTCATTCGCCGCGAAAGCTTCGTACCTTAGGGTGACAAGGACAGAAATTAAAAGGTACATTACTGCGAGGGGGCAGGTAGTCTGTGCTACGTCTCATATTAATTACATTTTAATGCTGAATAAGGTGGTTTAACCCTTTAAAGACGAAGCGTATCTGTTTTATATAAGGACTCAGTGCGTACCGCGCTGTAAACACTCCCCACTTCGGTTATAAAAACCAGTCTCTTAATGTTTTATAAGGCAAAAGTTGCTGTTTGTTCTGAGATCCGTACAAAACACATAAACGCAATGTGGGCACCACGTAGAATTTTTTAATCTTAAACCGCTAGGTTTTAAAAGGTTAATATGAGATTTTTCTTCAACATATTCTTTAAGATTTTAATTTTTTTAAATTTTGATTTGATTCGCTTCACAGGGTGTTTCTAGTAAAAGTAATTCACAAAATGTGATATTTTGGAAGAATATCCTTAGGGCGTATGAGTATCTTGTAATATATTACGCACGCACGCACGCACACAACACATACACACACAATATGAGTAGGCACTACAATGGAAGGTTTAATTCTGCTAGTCATTACAGCATAAATCGACGGACGAAAAAGAAATCTTACAGATTTTTGAGCTGGTGCCTGAATTCAAAGAGACTTTGTTATGCCTTTGTTAACCATTTTTGGATAGAATCGGGTCAGTGCTGCTTGGTTGAACGCTGGTGAATGGAGGAGAGAAGTACACTGCACTCTGCATGTAGCTGTAATACAGGTTTCTCTTTTACCGTTATTCGTGATGACCCCCCCACACGCCTACCCCCCCATCTGTCGTCAGCAGAAACTGTAACGTAACGGGGCATAAACAAAACTTCGCGGCGAAGAATCCACCACATTCGATGCATTTCAGGATGTCGCCAATTCTCTCGTCTCTTCTGAAAACATCTTGGTATGTTTGACGGTTGTTGTGAATCCCTATCGCATAGTATGTAGCAATATCGGGCACCTGTACGCCATATTGCGGAGTTACCCGTGTTACCCTTCGTTATGAACCCACGTCCCTATACTCACTGCTGTCCACCCAAATTTTCCTCTTCTTACCTCATGGACTGACTAAGGAATGTGGAATGGGTGAGACGTCGAGGTGTACGGCGTAGCTCAGTAAAGTTAGAGACAGGGGTTCCGTCTCCAGGCTCTTAACCGGTATGCGCTCCGGCGAACAGGCAAGTAAATTCTGTTGAAATGATGACAATTTAAGGAACTGCATGGGGTTCTTATTTCTTATTTTTTGCCAGTTCACTAGAGTGCACAGCCTTGTTAGATAATTCCTACGTCATATTCTCGTGATAGGGGAATAAGAAGTGTCCCTGGCCTCGGTACCAATCGGTCATCGCCATTAGTAGAAGTATAGTGAGTGACTGACGAGAACAGCGAGACTTCACGCCTGTCATCACTATTTCGTGTACTAGAAAAGATATTTTTAAATGTTGCATCTTGGAGTTGTGTGATTGGCCAGGGAACAAAGGAGGGCCTTCTGTCGCCGGTTGAGCGGTCATTTTTACAGGACTGCATAATGCTCATTTGTTAATATTAATTAAAATTTCCCTGGTATCAACGCCCGCAGCGATAGACGCAAAAGAGATTCACATACGGTTTCGGTTCAGAAGGTCTGCAATACAACCTGCACCAAACTTGGGGTCCATTAGCACTTTAGAAACAAAATTAACCTGAATTATACTTAGTGCTTAATTTCGTACCGCGCAGTAAACACGGTCAGTCTCGGTTATTTAAAAAAATGAGTTAATGCTGTGTTGGGAAATAATCGCTGTTTGTTCAGATATCCATACAAAACACATAAATACATTGTGTGGGCAAAATGTAGAATTTTTAATATAACCTGGTGGTACACAAAGTAACCACTGGGCTTTAAAGGGTTAAAGTTGTTAAAAGCGTCATTAAATAACACGTTTAAAAATATGTTTTTGTGGATGTTTTTCACAATTCAGGGTCACTACGTGTTTCGACATTAATATTCCAGTTTCAGGTGATTAAAATTCTCACGACTCGTCACAGTGCAATGTAATTCAATATGTTCTTAAAATTGATAACAGAAAAATAGTAAAACATAACAAGGTAGGCAATGTACGTACAAAATAACACTGTAGAGGGTTTGCTTAATGTTTGTACCTCCTCGGCTATCCGAACAGCCCCATAACATTTCACTCCAGGACAGGGCGCTTGTGTGTCGATTAAATGTCGCCGGCAACGATAAAACCTTCTTAGGTCTTTCTTGTAATGCTCCAGATAGTTTTTCCCGATTTTAACTAAGTACGGAGTTTCTCGATAGATTTTCATAGAAGTACCCAGTATGAAATTTCACGGAAATCAGTCCAGTAGGAGCCGCACTAATACACGCGGGCAGACATATAGACGGACGGACGGACATGACGAAGCAAATAGGTGCCTTTTGTGACTATGCGAACGCGCCTAAAAAGGTAAAATGTCACGGAGTAGAGCTCTGTGTCTCGAAATTTTAATGTTTTGTGTTTCAGTACCTTATTGGTCGGTTTTAAGAATGTACTGAATATATTACGTCTGTGACAATCTGCGAAAAATTCTCGCGTAGGATAGTGCTTTAATACTAAAACACGTATCGAACCTGTAAAGTGAAAATAATTTATGAAATATATCTTTGTATATTACTAAAATACAGTCAAACCCGTTTATAACGACGTCGGTTTATGGGACACCTCGTCTATAACGTCAGACATTCTGTGGCACCAAATAATTCCTCACTAATTTAATGTGTTCCATGTCCGTGCACTATATTATACAAAAACACTAATCACCAACAAATGCACAAAGAGAGTTTTATTATCAATTGTAACACACTCCTACATGTTTCGACCCTGCTGGGTCATCTTCAGGGAGAACTTTTTTGTTATCGTTACACTAAGGTTGCACTTTATAGTTGAGTGAGAATGTGCTGTTGACTGTGCACTGCGTTGTTTTTGGAGGCGTGAACTCTCTGCGGTCCGGCCTGCAGNGGTATTATATACAGTCGGACTCCGTTACAACGTCATGAAAGGCACCGAATATTTCGTATTTTGTTTCGTTATAAACGAGTGTTGTTATGACCGAGGAATATAACGTTATGGTTAACAGTGAGGAATTACAAAAACATGTTTCGACCCTGCTGGGTCATCTTCAGGGAGAACTTTTTTGTTATCGTTACACTAAGGTTGCACTTTATAGTTGAGTGAGAATGTGCTGTTGACTGTGCACTGCGTTGTTTTTGGAGGCGTGAACTCTCTGCGGTCCCGGCTTTTAAGCCGGACCGCAGAGAGTTCACGCCTCCAAAAACAACGCAGTGCACAGTCAACAGCACATTCTCACTCAACTATAAAGTGCAACCTTAGTGTAACGATAACAAAAAAGTTCTCCCTGAAGATGACCCAGCAGGGTCGAAACATGTTTTTGTAATTCCTCACTGTTAACCATAACGTTATATTCCTCGGTCATAACAACACTCGTTTATAACGAAACAAAATACGAAATATTCGGTGCCTTTCATGACGTTGTAACGGAGTCCGACTGTATATAATACCTGGATAACAGAAAGTTGACGCCAAAATGTACGAGTCACGATGTTATTGCCATTTCGCAGTTAATACTATAAAGCCTACGTAGTTAAAGCAAACAAGAAACGAGATAGTTCCGGGGGCAAACTCAGCGGCATCTACGTGATAATGCCATGCGTGCCCTTTTTGAACTCGGGGTCTACTCCTAAAGGCGCAAGTGTTGGGTTCACGATCCAAAGGTCAGTTCCGGAGCGAAGTTCTCCATACTACGCTGTTTTCGTCCTTATCTCTTTTCTAAGGCAGTTCAGGAAGTCGCAGTTGAGATGTACTCCTGCTTCGTATTCGGAAGGTCCCAGCTTCGAGTCTGAGCCGCTACCTTTGCTATCCTAAATCGGGTCGTCCGTGGTTTTCCTGAGTTCCTAGGATATATCCGGGGATTGGTACCTCACATTAGGCTACGATCAGTTCTTTCCACGTCCATTCCAAATAACGATTGTTCCCGTGATTTCAGGTTTCTACCGCGTTGTTGATTAGATCTGCGTTCTTCTGGGATATTACGCGGCGTCGAGTGGTAATCCTTTACTGACGTTTCGGGACAGCGTATCTGTCCCACCTTCAAGGATAAAGGTCTTGACACTTGAAGATGGGACCGATACGTTCTACCGAAACGTCGGTAAAGGATTAACACTCGACGCTGCGTAATATTCCAGAAGGACGCACATCTAATCATTATTTCATTAGAAAGTATGCAGTATGGGACATTGACAGTGTTATTAAATAAACAATACGCACATGAACAAGAGAAAGTGCCCTCTGTTCAGCCTTGTTTTCTTAGTACAGCAGCCTATTAAATATTTTGTGCTTTGTCTGTTGGCACATGTACACTTTTAGTATGTCATAAAATAATTCTTGTATTTAAACTGCTTTAATATCTACAACCGATATTGCTTATACGTAGCAAGTAAATAGCAAACGTGATCAATAAAAATCTCTGGATTGTTGTGTGTTTGTGTTTTATGAAACTTACAGACGGATAGTCTTTGTGGTCCTATTGTACAGGTGTTCCTTTTATTGTGTCCCTCAGCTGGACAGCATAAAAAACCTGCATCCTGCAGAACATTCCGTGAGAGCTGCCGCGCTAAGGGACGCCATAAAAGGGACACCCTGTCATGATGCTATTAGTAACTCAGAAGACTGTATGGATTAAAGGGATTTGATGACAACAGGTTGGTCTGTTTTAATGTAATATCCCAGATTTTTCGTCTAAGAATTGCGGAAAACCAGGGAAAACTGTCAAGATAGCCACTGACCAGCCTGAAATTCAAACAGGACACCACCCGAATATGCAAGTGATACGCATTACACCTTGAACCATATTGATCCCTGATAAGCGATTCTGCTACAAGTGCTGCGCCATATACTTGCCCTCAATTACAATAATGTTACGTAACAGACAATGGCTGCATCCTCCCTACTCATTTCCAATTTAAAATACACGTCCTCCTTCACACGCGGGAAAGTTTACAACAGAAATGTCTTCACACGTTTCCTAACTGTTAATTCAGCATTTACTGTAACATTTCAATGTACTGTTCAGTTATTTTTAACAGTATTTTGTCAGTTTTCGGAATCGTATTGGTCAAACCACTCAGTCCACTCGGACTCCGATGTTATAATCTAGGTGGAGGCTTTCTGTTAACAAAAGTGGAAGCTCCAATTTTCGTCTAACGCAGTCATTTGTGTGACTAGACTACGTGAAGGACTGACTGCCGTCACATTGTCGGCAGGGACAAGAATCATTATTTATTCCCAACTCGTCTGAAACGACCCTGGGGCCCACCAACCCCATATCCAATGGGTATCAAGGTCTCTTTTAGGTGGGGAAAAGCGGCAGGGCCATGAAGTTGACCCCTCAACTTCCATGTAATTTCGAGGTTACGTACGTACTAACACCGCGAATCCTCTATATCTTCGAGCCTGGGTAGCACAACCAGTAGTGGCTCAGCTATGGGCTGGAAAAGTGAGGAACTTTGGTGTTTATCCTTTTAAAGCCTAGCGGTAACTTTACGTACGACCAGGTTTAACATTAAAAAATTCTACGTGGTGCCCACATTGCGTTTATGTGTTTTGTACGGATCTCAGAACAAACAGCAACTTTTGCCTTATAAAACATTAAGAGATTGGTTTTTATAACCGAAGTGGAGAGTGTTTACAGCGCGGTACGCACTGAGTCCTTATATAAAACAGACACGCTTCGTCTTTAAAGGGTTAATTTCCAACAGGGGCCAGAGCTTTTTGTTTTCTCCACAGCGTTCAGACCGGCTCTGGAGTCCCCTCTGTCACCTGTTCAGTGGGCAAGGTGGGCCCTTTCCGCAAGTTAAAGCGGCGGGTGTGTGAAGTTGACCACTCACCTCCATCTAGTGCCGAGATTAAGAACCAGTGGAGTTATACCTCCATTGCTTTCATGGCCTGCCATAAGGACAAACTTACTTTTGAGATATTTGTTCTTCTGGGATGTTACACGGCGTTGATTGGTAGTTAGTAGACGACGTTTCGGGACAACCTGTCCGCCCCATCTTCAAGGGATGGGTTGTCCCGAGATGTCGTTAGCTACGAATCAACGCTGCGTAACATCCCAGAAGAGCAAAGATCTCATTCACACCGCGGCGGAAACCTGAAATCACGCGAACTTACTTTTACGTTTATCCCGAGTGCGTTTTTTCTTGGCACGGGACAATTTAAGTTACATTTTATGTCATTTTTTCCCCTCCTTCTCCTCCCCACCATTCCAAAGCACAGACTTGTTTACGAGGCTGCGAGAATTGTGACACTCAGTGCGCTGATCCTTGATTTTTAACATGACGGGTTGTGGCGCTGGCCCCATAGTTTTGACGATAACCGGGACTAAACCGGTACTTTTGTCTGCTTCACGTATTTTGTGTAGCAGGAAAACACATATATATTATATATATATATATAAACCAGAGTCACTACCTAGACGGAGCTGAGCTGGCTGGATACGTAGCGCCGCGTTAAAACTGCGGGAGATGGTTTATGTGCGTGACAACAGCAAGTATTATCACCAACTGGTACACAAAATTAAAACAGAATATGTGAGAAAAAACCTCAAACGAGTCCCGACATGTTTCGATGTACTAGCACACCATATTCAGGGGAATACACGGACTGTTGTGGAGTTTTCAACATATTCTGTTTTGATTTTGTGTAAGAGTTAATAGTAATACCTGTTGTTGTAATAGTACGTACACGGAATGGGCGGTTTTAAATTTATGTTCGTGAGTTTTTCTCACAGTGGTGCCAATAAAGAGCCAAGACGTCTGCGATGTTACGCCTTGTCGACTGGTAAACCGTTAGTGACGTTTCGGTCGTGTATGGTGCCTTCATATTTAGCGTCAAAGTCAAACAGTTTGAGAGTCTAAACTGGGCGTAAGGTCCCAGGCGACACGAATCTTTATAATGATCAAAATTTATACAGCGAGTTCAGTGAACTCATTTGGGTTGGTAGCCGCGTCAGGTGTTTAAAATCATTAGATGTTTCGGACATCAACTCGATAGCCATCATCAGGGTTTCGGAAATTATATGTTTCATTATCTGCTACCCGTCCCAAACCTCTAATTGCCTCACCCTTTCCTTGAAACGGACGTAACTAGATTCGTGTAAGACGGTATTGACTCAAGGACGAATTCATCAGAGTTAAGTGTTTGAGGAAATGCAGCATATCAATTGTTGACATTCGGTGCTAAATGTATCCGGGATTTTTTAAACGCGTAAGAGTTTAGACGGGAATTTGCGATTTGTAATCTAGAAAAACATTTCTAAATCCGTATCCGTCTCGGTCCGCTAGTTTCGCTTTGACAGAATTGCTCTTCATGACAGAAAAATGTATGTGTCAATACAAAAACACTAATCACCAACAAATGCACAAAGAGAGTTTTATCATCAATTGTAACACAATCCTACATGTTTCGACCCTGCTGGGTCATCTTCAGGGAGAACTTTTTTGTTACCGTTACACTAAGGTTGCACTTTATAGTTGAGTGAGAATGTGCTGTTGACTGTGTACTGCGTTGTTTTTGGCGGCTTCAAGCCGGGACCGCAGAAAGTTCACGCCTCCAGTACACAGTACACAGTCAACAGCACATTCTCACTCAACTATAAAGTGCAACCTTAGTGTCACGATAACAAAACAGTTCTCCCTGAAGATGACCCAGCAGGGTCGAAACATGTAGGAGAGTGTTACGATTGATGATAAAACTCTCTTTGTGCATTTGTTGGTGATTAGTGTTTTTGTATAATATAGTGCACGGACATGGAACACATTAAAAAATTATGTGTCAGTGGATTTATTGTTAAATAACACTACGACCTTTTGGGATTTGTTCGTCATCTGGTTACCGACGTTTCGGAAGGGCCTATCTTTCCCGTCTTAAAGGGTGAAGGAGTTTAGGAACAGTTGGATGCAATATGATATAGGGAAAGGTGTGGATGGTGGTTGGTTCCTAGGGAAAGTAGACGATCCAACCAGGTTGCTGGAGTCTGAAGGTGCTACCAGAACGTAGGGAGAAAATGAAACGAGGCGTAGGAATCGGAGAGGCAAGATTAAAAATGCATGAGAATGAGAAGGAATGTAGTGCGCACAGGAGAGGTTAGATACTCATGCAAAGTTTCGGCCCGAGTACGTAAAGAGGTAACTTTATATACCTAAACCTAAATGGGAAGACAATACTAAAATGTATATCAAAGAAATATAGAGGTAGGGTGAACCGGATTTCGTATGACTCAGTGTAGAGACCAATGGCATTCTCTTTTGGACACAATAATGGATATTCGAAGTCCATAAAACTCTGGTAACTGCAAAATCTTCTCAACGACTCTTTTCTTCTCAAGAAGGGTTGTGATGCATGCAGTTGAAAATGGTTCAGTAGCATAACGTAAAATATTGACTCTGTGCATGAAGAAGTCGTATGGGGAGAATGGAAATACAGCTCCACTAATTTTTAACCTCGACACCTGATGAAGGTTAGTGGTCAGCTTCATGTCTCGGCTGCTTGACTTCCGAGAGAAAAACCTCCAGTACCCACTGAGTATGAAGCTGAATGAGACCCACAGCCGGTCTGGACGTTCCAGATAAAAAGAGTTTCTAGCGTTTTAGAAATCGGACCGATTCAGCCCCTATGATTTTCACTGTACCAAACAAACAATCCCGGCTCCTGGTTAAAAACTGCTACTTCTGTTGCGAAGAACGAAATCAGTAGATATAAATAGAAACGTTTGTCTTTATGCAATGGTATACAGCCTGAGGGTGTTTTTTTTTTGCAATGAACAAGTTTTGGGTTTCAAGGATATTTCTTTCTGTAGGTTTACACAAGGCAACGGGATGAATCAGCCGAAGTCACTGCCACTGCTACTGTTTTATCACCGAGGACGTTGTAACAATATCGTATTATTGGCGCTTCTAAATGTCCGTACCTTTTGTGCGACAGTGAAGTAAACACGGAGTAAAGCTGCGACATGTATGGCATTTAGGCTATGCTGACTATTGTTACTGTCTTCTAGACCTTCAATTCTAGGGGCACGAATGGGGGAGGAACAGATTCTTTTTGGTGTACTTACGTCATATCCCGTGGAAGCGTTCTTAGAGCCACGTAGAACCGCCGGTAACCTCCTCCAGCCGCCAGGTAGGCGACGATGGCCACCAGGATGAGTTGTATAAGGACCATCCAGCCCATGAAGTACCATACTAGGGCAGAAGAAGCCACTAGAACGCCGAGTATGGCCGACATGAGTGCTGTTCTTCGTATCGCTCGGCGTACTGACGCCGGACTGTGACGACTCGTCTGATCCGCACCACTTGGTTGCGTCCCGCTCTCCACGTCCTCTGAAGCGGTCGTAGTCTGCAAATACCATAGCTTATAGGCACTTCTAGCGTGTTTAACTATACTATCCCCAGTCCGACCGGTTGTGATGACATTAATTCATGCTTCCTATTTTTACAGCAGGATCCAGGCACATTTCGACACGATTTGCAGTAAGTAAGAAGGTCAAGTGAAAGGCGGGAGTTGGGGAAGTAAATGAAGACACTAGCCAGTGTAAAAAAAAAGTCGTTTATTCAAACGTTACCCACACGTGCCAGATTCACTGAAACCTGGGATCACAGCACTTCTACAAATGTGCATTTTAGCAGGGATCGTTGGTGTTTGTTTGGAAATTGAGACGTGTGAAGTCTGAATGTGTCACTGTGGTCACAGTGCAAAGAATCAGAGCTGTGGAGTCGGAGTCGGAAGGAATTTTAGGTGGAGTCGGAGTCGGAAGGAATTTTAGGTGGAGTCGGAGTCGGAAGGAATTTTAGGTGGAGTCGGAGTCGGAAGGAATTTTAGGTGGAGTCGGAGTCGGAAGGAATTTTTAGGTGGAGTCGGAGTCGGTAAAAATGTACCGACTCCGACCTCAGTCTAAAACCTTAACTAGATATTCCAACTCCAGAGCCCTGATAGCTACAGTAACCATTAGACTTATACTTAAATATAGGTTATAAGTCTAAACAGTAGCCTGATGATTCACGTGGTGGCGATGAAATGTCTTACAGGTTTACCGTTATTAATACATATTGAGCTTTTATGAAGGAGTCGGAGTCGGAGTTTTAAAAATCGAGGAGTCGGAGTCGGAGCTTTTGTGTACCGACTCCACAGCCCTGGAATGAATGCGTCGCCGTGTAGATTGCTAGACGCAGCAGACCCTCCTCGTTTGTGGGTTGGTGCACCGCCATTTAGGTTATTTGCGGAAGAATTACAGTGACCACCATTTTGCTTCATGGTGCAGTTTCCTCGTACATTCGCGGTTATGCTTGCGTAGGAAACAAGAGACCGCAATCTGCCCCCTGTATCTCAGCCGCTAGTTACCTAGATATCTTGTGAAACGGAATGTACTTAACTGAAGTCACGAATTATTAAAGCTTGTGGTCTGTCGTGTTTAAATTATGCCTGGAACGGATGATTAACAGCATAAGAATAAACGAGAGAGGCAATGAACGTGTAACTTAACACTGAGGTGCGTTCGCGTAACCATTATTGCCATGGAAAAGCAATAAGTACTACGTATTCTGAGTGTGTGTTTGTAGCCTTAGTTATCCAGCATGCAAAGCGTATGCGGCGTATTATATTGTCATCTGTGGCCTGTCTGGCTGTACCATATTTTTCCACATTATCTCATAAAGAGCACGATTTCCGTGGGGGGGGGGGGGGGGCAAGATTGAACAAAAAATGCGTGTTTTGGTTTTCTGTATAAGTGCTGTCTCAAACATTTCTCATTCTGAGAAGAATTCAACGAGATATTATCGTAAATGTACACAGGTCTTCATGTAAAGTACCCGTTATTCTTGTCAGATATTAATGAAACTTCAATATATTTATTCTCGACAGATTTTCGAGAAATACCTAAGTATCACATTTCATGAACGTCAGTCCAGTGGGAGTCGAGTTGTTCCATGCGGACAGACAGACATCACGAAGCTAACAGTCTTCTTCTTCTTCTTCTTCTTCTTCCTCTTCTTCTTCTTATCCTGACATTCCAGTCCTTGGTGGACATTAGCCTATTTCAAAATTGTAATTTTTTCCAACTCTGAAAGCTTCTGAACAAGACATTTTTATGGGGTGAGCTAGCCCCACGCCCAACCCCCAACCTGGAGTACCAGGGTATCCCTTTTTGTCTGGGTCATCACCTTCGACCTGTCTGGCATGGAAGGCCCTACCAGTAGCTACGCTACCGCTATTAGAGCTCTTAGGATCATTTACCCACGCACGCCCCACCACTAC
>BLKM01000333.1:804144-1003917 GCA_013340265.1 Coptotermes formosanus | reverse complement strand
AGCTATCATCAGGTCCTGTAAAAACATGAATTAAGAAACTCTACGCAGACTTTCTTAATTTATGTTTTTACAGAGCCTGTTGATGGCTACATAAGCCGAAACCTAGTCGCTCAGCAATTTTTAATAAAGCAAAGAAAAATGTTTGTTGTGACTGATTCTTCTCTGAGGAATTGAAATATTTACCATGTATTTCAACATTCCGGTGTCTTCTAAATTTATGCGGTCTTCTTAGTAAATTAATGTCATGCTGGCTATGTAAATTTATGTGAAATTCAGGCCATTTTATTCAGTTCCTCCAGAAAGATACTAGAATGGTCTCTTGAACAACGCCGTCAACGTTTCCCTCCACGCCCTTTCCAATTAACCAATCACAGTCTTCCTGCAGTCTGTGGCAGTTCTGTACTACTGGCTTTAACTAATTCCATGGAGCCGAACCTTTCTTGAGAAATCAATAGTTGCTGAGTTACAGATGAATGTTTCCACATTTTATGAACAAAAATAGCTGATTACTTCTATATTCAAGACCCTGCCACTGTTACCTGTCTTGAACAAGATAATTCGTTCCGCCTGCTAGCAAACAACTTTATAAGTATTGTCCTCTTATTTACACCCATATCTTCCAAGGGGTTTCTCCTCTTCAGTTTTCCATATTAAAAATTTGTGTGCATATCTAATCTGTTCCAGGTGCCTCAAAAAACCTGTTATTTTTTAGTTTTTGCGCATATATTGTACTTGAGCGCAGGAACACGCCCCCTCCCCTCATGCTCTGCTGCTAAAATCCACCGAAATCACTCAAGGGTATAATTTAACATTGTGTGAAATTACAACGTTCGTACTGCGACAAATTAAAACTGGACAGACATACCGACTTATCCGAAATAGACCTGTAACTGTCTAACATACCCGTGGTTTTGACTCGATATAGTCACAGAAGTCATCTGGTCTAGGTATTGTGCATGATTTTGTTTCTACTCTGGCAGGCGTACGTTTATAATTAGTTAATCGCATGTAGTTATTTTTAATTTGTGTCTACACCTGACAATGATTCAGATCTGATCGAAATATGTCGGATGTAAAATAAAAAAAGTTTAACAGGTGTGCTTGGAGTTGAAGAAACATACACATTAACGCTTATAACTTGTTACAAACTTCTGATTTTGAAACCAGGGTTCGTCTGAACATTGCGATATGCATAATGTAATTTGATTAGCATATTTTATTACCTTGCATTCTACTGAATGTTAAGTTTATTTGCTTGAAAGACATGAGGTCTAAGACTGTGAAATATATTTCCTGTCTTAGATTTCTCAAGTATGTGTAAATGGAAGATTACCTTATTTGATGACGTCGCTGCACTTGTGTTATACATGGATGTTGTTGTATGCTGGTGCTGCATTAAGGAAGTGGAAGATTAGTGGTGATATAACGATCTGTATGACGCCTTCTTGTAAGTCATTAGAGTAGAAATGAAACACAGCAGGAACTTCTTTCGAGACCTCTCTCACAAGAATGTTAACGCTGCTGATACATGCAGACCACCGAATAGCAGACTTGTTATGTTTCATAAGCAAACTTGCATATTGAATAAATGTATTGAAACAGAAGTATCAAGTCCATAAACCTGTTTTAGATCTCTTCTAAAATTCACACATTTTTTCTCGTAACTTTGCACGTCACTTTGTCATTTAAATTGTTTGTTAATAAATATTGTCTCAATTATGTTTTATGTTTTGTAGAATAAACTACACTTTGTTCATTTGTCTGCAAAAAAGATCTACGTGTAATTTAATTATACACTTTAAACTTATGTCGATTTATTTTGCCGCGGATTGACAGGAGCGGAGAAAGTCGGTCAGCCTTCGCTCGACGAAAGCAGCGAGAGAACTGCAACGAGTCAGCCAACTCGTGGCTCTTGTGCGGTGGGTAGGACTGTTTTCACCGTGTCCTTCATTCGGGCCGAGTCCTACATCTTTGCGAGCCTCCGGAGTTAAATTTCTTTGGTATTCTGCACACATGTTGGGGCAGAAAAAGAAGAAGGAAGAGAAAAACGTAATCCGTTTATGGCGGCTATTTGTAATTAATGTCATGGCCAAATGACATTGCAGGTATTAACCTTTTAAAGCCTAGCGGTAACTTTACGTACCGCCAGGTTTAACATTAAAAAATTCTACGTGCTGCCCACATTGCGTTTATGTGTTTTGTACGGATCTCAGAACAAACAGCAACTTTTGCCTTATAAAACATTAAGAGACTGGTTTTTATAACCGAAGTGGAGAGTGTTTACAGCGCGGTACGCACTGAGTCCTTATATAGAACAGATAAGTTTCGTCTTTAAACGGTGAGTTACACTACACCACGTCGTAGTAGATAAACCTTTTTATTCTTATCCTTCATGCTGGGCACTTCAGGCCAGTGGGGCCTAGGACCTTCCGTTTTTTTGGGTTTATGAATGCTGTTTTGTATAAATTTGGTAGGCCTCGTTGAGCAGAAGATCGGCCACTCACAAGGCCTGGACCTACACGTGAAAAGGGCAGACTACACGGCGTCATATCCCAGAAGTCACCGACTTGAGAAATAAATTTTATTCCGAAAAGCGACTGTACTCTGATAAAATGTGCATGGTTGCTGCACAAGCCTCCACACTCGCTAATGCTGTTACATCTGAAGGTTCATTACCGCAGCACCAAGTTCAAGTNACTATACATTTTTATAACACATGTAGTACCATCAACTCGTACACCATATCGAAGTACAATGTAACAGACTCCATAAAATCTCCCGACATATTTCGGTTTTGTGTGTATCCCGTGAGGATGGTGTGATTGTACACCGAAACATGTCGGGAGGTTTATACAGTTTGTTACAAGGTACTTCAATACAGTGCACGAGTTGGTGGTGACACATGCTGTTATAATAAGTAGGCACACGGTATGGAGAGTTTTAAATTTATACATCTTTGCTTCCCATTTTGTCGTCCCTTGGACTGTCTCTGTCTGTGACCCTTGACATTCCCAGAATAAGCAGTAACCTTAAGTGTAACTGCGTTTTCGCCTGTGTCTCTCTTCCTGGCTTACGGCCACGTTAATCCAATACGTAGGCCTGCTCACTTAGGTAACTAAACTTCGCAGTTAAAAGTGCAACATTAAAGTAAGTAAAGTGTTCCTTTTGTAAAATAGTCCGCGCACGCGCGCGCGCATACACACACACACACATGCTAACAATAAAATGATTGAGCCCTCGTCTCTGACACCTAACCGTCGTACCAGTCACATTGTTCACACAGCTTGCGTCCCTCCTTAACATTGTTCACACACCTTGCGTCCCTCCTTAACATTGTTCACACAGCTTGCGTCCCTCCTTAACATTGTTCACACAGCTTGCATCCCTCCTTAACATTGGTCACACAGCTTGTGTCCCTCCTTAACAGCTTTCAATTCTACAAATATTACGTTTAACAGTGTAAATGTATAATTTTAACATGAAATGTAACCTTTTACAGCCTAGCGGTAACTTTACGTACCACCAGGTTTAACATTAAAAAATTCTACGTGGTGCCCACATTGCGTTTAGGTGTTTTGTACGGATCTCAGAACAAACAGCAACTTTTGCCTTATAAAACATTAAGAGACTGGTTTTTATAACCGAATTGGAGCGTGTTTACAGCGCGGTACGCACTGAGTCCTTATATAGAACAGATACGCTTCGTCTTTAAAGGGTTAATTTATCTCATTAGTTACTGTGCTGGGCTTGCAAGCAATCCATTACATATTTAGGCATGAGAGTAGTAATAGTAACGAAACATAGGCATTCATAAAACGCGTCGAAGTTTTTGACAAGCTGATGAACTGTTAGCTTTTCAGGAAGTCCTGTGCTTCGTGCGGTTAATTAGTTATTAGAAAGCATGCCAATTCAAGGGTATTAAGTAAACTGCTGTAGCTACAGACTGTTTCCTCTGTTGAAGGACTAGCTTTTTGGCTTGTTTTTTTTTTCTTTCAAACTAAAGGTCACTCGGTCAAAAGACGAGGCTTCCTAGGTTACCGCAGGGGTATTCGCACTCCGTTACGTAGCCAGACAGTAACAGTTAATGATAAATGTAATGCCTTCTCGCAGCAGTAAGACGTGGATTAAATAAACGTGACGTTCTAACAAAGTGTTTTACAGCGACAACGGTCTCGAGTCCTACATACTTCTGTTATTAACTGCGCGACTGCTGTGCATTAGCACATATGCCGAGACCCTTTAAAGCACAGTGTTCACTGTGCGTGGGTAAACGACCTCTTTCAGCGTTAAATTCGTTTCGTAGTCCTTCCGTCTTCTACTTACTTGTTCACAGTAGGTGTAGAGGGTGTTTGATTTAACTTAATCACACTCAGACACACACCGCAGTCGGTAGGACTCCTCTGGACAAGGGATCGGCCCGTCGCAGAGACCTCTACCTGACAACACAAACACTGTACAAGACAAACATCCGTACCCCCGCTGGGATTCGCACCCACGATCCCAGCAAGCGCTCGGCCGCAGACCTACGCCTCAGACCGCGCGGCCACTGGGGTCAGCTGCATTAATTACCTGCAGTGTAAATTGCGTGTCTTTCTAGCCATATTATGTTGAGTGGCCAATCAGCCTTGCTGTTTGAGCAAGTCGGGTCTGAAAGCCGTGTCCTGGCTCAGGCGGTTAGTCGCTGGCCTGCCACCGCGGAGGTCTGCGTTCGATCCCAGGTCAGTCAATGTTGAATTTTTGGTGGACAGAGGTTTTTCCCCCGAGTACTTGGATTTCACCCTGTCAGTTTCATTCCACCGGTGCTGCATGACTAGGAAAAGGACAAAAAATCATTTTCATCTTCATCACAGGGTTGCACAAGAAGCTTTAAGGCTGCGGTGCGTCCGTAGCGTCTGCTGCGGGGCCCTTGTCATCTAACAAAAACTCAACCCCAAACCTTACGGTTCAGTCCCCTTTCTGAGACGCGGACTGTAGAATACGGTAACCACAGTAACAGTTTCGGAAGGACAATGACATTGTCGCAGCAGTAGACCTTCCTGTCAACACTGTGTGTACTTGTAATTACAGAGTCTGGTAGCGCTCATTATGGTCGGTCAGTGACACTGTGTAACCTCGCGCAAGTGAAAAGGCATAGGCGTAACTTGAAAGCTGAAGAAGAGGTTCCGCTGGTGACGTGTGTTGGTCTGCTGTTTTGTTGAAGAGAACGTTATTTGCAGTATTGCTGATTTCGTGTGCTGCAGTGCCCACTGAATAGCGCAGTCAAGTATTTCCTTTTATATTTTTTACATATAAAGCCTTATGATGGCCCTCTTGTGCCGAAACATGTCGCTTATTTTCAATAGGATATTTTCATAAATATATATATTTGTGTTTGATGGTAGTCTTATTAACCTTTTAAAGCCTAGCGGTAACTTTACGTACCACCAGGTTTAACATTAAAAAATTCTACGTGGTGCCCACATTGCGCTTATGTGTTTTGTACGGATCTCAGAACAAACAGCAACTTTTGCCTTATAAAACATTAAGAGATTGGTTTTATAACCTAAGTGGAGAGTGTTTACAGCGCCGTACGCACTGAGTCCTTATATAAAACAGATACGCTTCCTCTTTAAAGGGTTAATTAAGCATTTAATTTATTTATGTTTTATTTAAGACCCTATCTGAAACTATACAGCTTTAAGAGGGAGGCTGACTGGAAGGAAGTGGCCGTGACCTACTTGAAGTAATATTCGGGGTTTTCCTGAGGGACTGAATGAAACTGCGTATGACGGGATAACATGCCACGGCCGGGATTCGAAGCAGAAACCTCCCGCATATAGATATAAAACTTTAGCACCAACCTGCTCATTAGCAACATGTACAGTAACTGGTACATTTTAGGGAGTTTCTGAGAAGAAACGCGAAATCTCGCATACTGTATTACAAGGTCTTCGCTATGTGTGCTTTCAGGGTTCCTTTGCAGTGTAAATTAGATATGCGTTCTTCTGGGATGTTACGCGGCATAGGTTGGTAGTTAGTTACCGATGTTTTGGGACAACCTCTCGGTCCCATCTTCAAGGGTGAAGCATTCTGAGCAGTCTTCTCCTACCTCACGGTAAACACATTACATTTCCATTACAAACACCAAACAGTTTTTATTTCAGGAAATAATCCCTGTCTTTTCTGAGTACCATAGAAACACATAAACGTACTGTGTGTGTGTGTGTGTGTGTGTGTGTGTGTGTGTGCAGAATACACAATTTTTGAAGGTTGAAGCAGGTTGTTAAAGCTAAAACTGCTTTAAAAGTTTAAAGAAATGGAATTTGCATAAAATATAGAGTTTCCCTGAAACAGATGTACACAACCATGGCTTAATTGAATGCAACTCTTTCTTTGACGTAACTGTTTGACTCCACTTACAAATACAGGGTTATTCATAATTCCCTGACATATTTCATAAAATCAGCACACTTGAATGGCCGAAGGGACTGCAACCTGCGACCTACACATGGAAAGAGGAACTTTTCAAGTTTTTTTTTGTTTACCTCAAAAGTACTCTATGTTTCCGCTCTTTATGACACAAAAGACTTCAAGCCGATAATCCATTTCCTCCCATACCATTGTGAAATCTGTCAGGGAATTATGAATAACCCTGTACATAGAATTTTGTAGGTATTTTACAAATAGAAAGTTGGCAGTTTGTGTTGTTATCATCCCATCGTGATGTTTTGTGGGAAAGTTTGCTTTTATTAGGACGTATATATACAGGATGATAAATGAACATCCTACCCTGTCCCTCTGCAGAAACACCATCTTACCTGCGTTTGGACTATACTTCGCACTTCCTACTCCCACGTTGTGATGCAGATGCAGTAAATACTATAATTCTTGTAGCGCTCCTAATGCGTAACACTTGCACATTAATCCTAGCACGCACTCGGCCTATTGTTGCTAAGGCACTGGTGTAGCGTCGCTGCTTTGCTAAGGATGGAACTTCCCCACGAAGCCTACGTTCAATCCGTATGTGGGACACAGCTGACGCACACTTGCACAGACTCTCTACCTCCTTTCTTACTGATGTTTTCAAAAAAGTTAGCTTTTAGGACATGAAAGTAACACCGCGGAAGCCACTCATAGCGCGATTTCGCTGTGTTTAGTTATTTCTGTTCGAAGTTGGGTCAGACTTGAATTTTCAGTTGAAGTGTGCTACTTTCTCTTCGTTGTAGGTCATTTTTTGTTTGGCCAGTAACCGCTCGTATTTGTAACGTACAAATGAAAGTGGTGAGTTTGGATATTAAACGCATCAAGTCCTGTGTCTTCGTGGTAGAAGTTGTTACAGTTGTTGGGACAGTAGGTAGGTAGGTATATTGGTTTAACATAAAGGGGGTAAGGTGTGGCGCAGGTGGTTAAGGTACTGAGCTACAAGCCGGAAGGTCGCGGGTTCGATTCCCGATGGTGTCATTGGAATTTTTCATGTACATAATCCTTCCGGCCGCACTATGGCCCTGGAGTTGACTCAGCTTCTAACAGAAATGTGTACCAGGGGTATATCCTGGGGGGGTAAAGGCGGCCGGTGCGTAGGGCTGACAACCTTGCCTCCTTCATGTGCCGATTGTCTAGGAATTCTGAGAGCCTGAACCTCCTGGGGCTCTAGGGGCCTGTCCAGGCCTGTATGTGCATATCTTTGCCTTTACCATTGTTTTAAAGGATTCTAATATTAGTTTATTGCACTTAATATTACCGGTTCCCCGGGCTTCGAAGATTCAAGTCTTCTGGGACGCTACGAAACTTGAATCCTCAGCAGAACCATTACGAAAAAATCAGACGTCTCCTGTCTGGGCTTTGTTCGTCACATGATTTTCCGAGAAGAACACAAAAGTTTCGGAAATCCGATCAGTTTTTCGTAGTCGGGCAGAAGGGTGGGGACGCATTTAATTCTCATTAGGGCCCACCACGAAGAAAGAATCAGTCACCATGTGTGTAATTGATATTAGTGATCTCTAAAGGATTCACTGGAGTACGTCGCTTCTCACCTTTTCGCCTGAAGAGGGGAGAAAGTCTATTTTCCGAAACGTTGTTTTGTGTTTGGGCTACTAGGAGATGAAGAAAGAGCAATTACGAAATAATCCCGAGAATTGTTTTTCACTTTGACTTATTTGTAGGTAGGCGAAATTTAGTAGAATTCATGGGGAATTTTGGATTATAACGAATAATAATAATAATAATAATAATAATAATATAATAATAGTAATAATAATAATTATTATTATTATGTCCGAATAATTGCCTACTACTACAATGATTAAACCGCGGGCTGCAGGGGAAATCACGTAAAACTGTTCATATCATAGCATCTGCAAAGTCTGTTTTTTTTTTTAAATTTCGGTTTTAGGGGTTTGGGTGGCTGCAGGCCAGCAGCCTCACCTTGGCTGCGCCTCTGCCTTGTTTTCGTGTTTTCCCGTTATATGTGTCAGGTAATTTCGGAATGATTTTGAGGTTGTTGTTGTTGTTGTTGTTGTTGTTTTTGTTGTTGTTTTTGTTGTTGTTGCGAAGGCGACTAATAGTGTCATCATGTCCGTCCGTCCGTCCACCAGTCTGTCTGCATGAAACGGCGCGACTCCCACTTGACGGATTTTCGTAAAATTTCGTACTTGTAATTTTTACTCTGTACTGTTATGTTTAAAAATGCAGTGTTTGCCCGCCGTCTCAGTATTAGCAAAAGCGTAAACATAAAAACCGTAGCGAAGCTACAACTGGCATTGTTGCGACAAATGGTCATTATATTCTTAATCTCCTTCTGTCTGGCCGTCTGTCTTCTTGTATCAGCGCGGCTCCTAGCTGACGGATTTCCGTGAACTTTGGTGCTGGGTACTTGTATCAAAATCTGTCAAGACATTTCAAATACGGTTAAAATCGGAAAAAAGTATCGGACACTTTACATGAAGACCTAAATACGTATTATTGTTGCCGGCGACATTAAATTCGCCATAAAAGCTTTTTTTGTGCAACACTCATTATTTTTATATTGTTGGCAGTGAATTTGTAGCTCAACAATACACATGGAATGCATTGTTGCGTTTTCATTGTAACAGTGGTTACGCTTACGGGCGAGAATGGTACGTTATTCGTATATTGCCTGTCTTGTTAGTATTTAGATTATTGATATCCCATTCAGATGGCAATTTCCTGCCGAAACTGGTAGCAAGAAATAAATAATGAATTCTAGATGCCTCTTGTCTATGACGGAATCGCAGTGTAAATTTTTAGTTATTGCAAAATATTATGTTAAATTGTGATAAAATGAAGGTAAGTTTTAGTATATCTTTATGTGTTCAATTGATGCGTCTTTTTCTGCGTTGCTAATGAATCTGTATGCGTTAAAAGAAAATAATAACACAGTTATTCCATGTTTTCGCATACAGAAACGCTTCCGATGTGACTAGCTAACATCTCTCCTCCCACATACCTCTCCATGGTATGGTACGTAATTAAAATACCAACGCTACTTTTACATGCTGCAATTTGTCACATCTCTCAAACATGCAAAACTCATGCCTGTGTTTAAAATAGTTATCTAAGCTACTCACTTTTACGTAGAGGGATTGACGACAGATGGCTCTGCCGTACCGAAGCCACATAAGGAATACAGTTGATTAATGTCAGTTCTGTAAATGAAACGACATTCATTGTTGTCGGCACAAAACAGCCATTTGCATCTTCAGTTCTTTACAGCGAGAAACACAAGAAAGCTGCGACTGCGTTACAACAAATTGTGGTAAATATCGGCTTTGTAGAGGCCTACAGTACGGTACCGTCCCGTCACTGTTCTGAAACACGTTCTGGATTTCTCACATTATTGATCCGACGTGTACAGCAGCGCCATACCGTTCTACAAAACGGGCGTCTTTGCGCGTAGCGTAGACACTGAAAAACCACTGATCGTGTAGTTATTTCGACGGATTCGTAATAGATGCCTTTTTCCTGAAGGTAAGCAACGGTACGGCGTAGCGACGTACCGTACAGGAAGCGGGGAATATGAAACACACAACAAGGCTACGTGACCATTAAAAGGCAAAAAATAAATCTTTTTGAAGGTGAAGCGTATAAGACAAAAATCGGTCATGTGCGTGTAACTGAATGTAATGTTGCGTTCGCATAACCATTGTTGCCACGGAAAGGCAAACATGATTTCCCTCCATAATATTGAGTTATATGTGTCGCTTTCAACAGTGTAATAAGTAGTGATAATTTTGATATTGAAACGCTGCAATACGGTTTTTAGTATCGTCGTTTAGCTATCAAACATTTAAGCAATATAAGCGTAATTAGTGCTTCATGTAGAGTGGCCGATATTGTGGTCCGATATTAACCAAATTTGGATTCTATCGACAGAAGACAATAAAAGTCTGCAATATCAAATTTAACACAAATCTGTCCGAGAAGAGCCGAGACCGAGAATAAATGCGGAGAGATGGGCAGAAGGACGTGATGGATCAAAACAAAAAAGGTGCTTTTCGCGACTGTGCGAACGAGCCTTAAAATATTTTACGGAGGAAAGGAGCAGGGATCACAGGTGTCTATATACCAAATTACACGGCGTTACGTTCCAGAGAAACGTAACCTCGCCCCTTGTTTTGTGCAAACTGCCACTTTGAGCTACATTGAGTTATGTCTAGCAAATCATTCAACTGACGGTCCCCTATGATATGACAAAAGATGACAACTCCGTCTTCAAGAATAACCAAGATAGGTGGGGGATATCCTACCTGTCAAAGCATTTGTCACGTGTAAAACAGAGCCACCTTCTTGCTTCTCCCATAAAACTGATGTTTTGTGGGTTGCCCCTTTTTTACAAAATAGGGACGAATGATTTTTATTAATGTATTTTATGATTACTGTACATTATTCACGGTCTTTGGGCGTTAGAAAAGTTAATGTTTTTGAGTTTAATTTGTTAAGACGCTGATGTTCATTTGACTGTGCAGTGCTGCTTTGTGTAATGACGAGCTGTTAATTTGAACATTAGTAAGAAGGTCAGATGGCATCAAAGTCGTGACAATGCATGCAAACATTCCTGTCATCCTTATATGAACTGCTCTTGGTCAAAATTAAGTAGCGTGTTTGTGCCGGAACATCCTGGGGCTAATATGTAGACACAGAAAACAATGCCTGTAAACAGAACCGTTCTATATGTCTAGTTGTCTTGTTTATGCACTGAGGGTTATGCCGTAATGTGCTGTTAGTCCGTGACCTTTACACGTGGTCCATTGTTCTCCACGTGCATCAAACGACTCTTTCTAACGCCCACTTGTTATGGTAAATCCTTTATTCGTCGACTGCACTTTCAGGTTCCCCCCCCCTCCCCTTAGAAGCTTCTAGCTGCTATCATATGAATTGGTACATTTTGTAGAGCTGAATTAATTGTATCTTATTCCGAAATGCAATACTGAAATGTTTAGCGTGGATGTCGTAGACGTGTGGCTTGTGGAACCGATGCAGCTCCAAACAGTACGTGTGGGAGAAATGAGAAATACGTACAACATTTTTGGTCTATTGTTGTGAAGGAAATAGACAACTTGAGAGAGCTAGGCATAGAAGGAAATATAATGTTTAAAATTAATGTTAAATAAAGGGGATATTAGAATGTTGACTGGATTTATCTGTCACAGGACAGAGGCAAATGGCCTTGTTTTTTGAGCAGGAAAATGGATTTGGGGGTTACGTAAAACCCAAGGATTTTTTTTTTTTGACCAGGTGGATGAATATAAACTTTTCAAGAATTACTCTGTTCGGTGGAATTATTTACATAAACGTTCCAGAATAAAATTCTTGTAAAAGCAGTTACCCATTTTGCCGAACTTTTCGTAATGTCTGTCAAGCAACAAAGTGTACCGTCTAAGAGAGAGAAGCAACGGTTATTTCGCTATGTACGTAGTTCCTCGTTGTTAAGATATTCCATGACGCCCTGTCAGGCAATGAGTTGTGTCATGATGCAATGAATTTCCAACAGTTTGCAAGCTGCTGCGATTTTCGTTATCAGGAATCCACATCGCCAGTGGCTTCGCCGGTGGCGGGGAGGAGTTATGAGGCCGCTCTAGGTGGCACAATCCAAGAGGCGGGAAAATTAATATTTTAAATCAAAAGCCATGTTTTCTGCGCTGAACATATTTTGAAATATGGAGCCAAATAGAAGATAATTCGATTGATGTTTTGATTTTCTAAATTCATGATTTCTATTAGGGGCAGCCAGTGTAATTACGCACCCGGGGCGCCAATAAAATCCTAAGTCACTGTGTATTATACTAACATCTGATTATAAAGACGGTGATTTCTGAAACCTTTGCAATGTTTTCCGTCTTGACTGCCCAGTGGTGTAGGAGTAAGCTGTCGCTTCATATTCGGGAGATGCCTGATTCGAAATTCGGCCGGGTCGTTGACTCTCCTCACTGACGTTTCTTGTAGCCTTCCTGACTTCTTCTAGGCAGACGCCAGGATAGCCCTTCGATTATATCACGCCCGCTTCCTTCCGCATTTATCCTTTGTCAATCGTCCTGCAATTCGACGCTCTAGAGGCATATGCTACAGGCAGAATTGCAAAATAAACCATAGAAGTTGCAGAGCTGATATACTTAACCCTTTAGAGACTGAGATTAACCTAAATTATTTTTAAAGATTCAGTCCGTACCGCGCAGTAAACACACTCCGTCTTGCTTATAAAAGCCTGTCATTTAATGTTGTGTAGGAAAATAAATCGCTGTTTGTTCTAAGAGCTGTACAAAACACATAAACTCACTGTGTGGGCAGAAGGCAGAATTTTGAATGTTAAACTGTTAAGCCTGGTGGTACATATTAACCGCCGGGCTTTGAAAGATTAATAGAATGTAACCATTAGACTGCTAGTGTCTGAAAAGGGTAGATGAGGGCACTGCAAAAAATAAAGTTTGTAGTAGGCGTACGTTATTAATTTTATGACTCTGAAGGAGTAATAAATTTATAAAACGAAAATTTTGTTTAAAACAGCTTCTGTTTTATATACTAAATCTATTGTTGGGTTATTGAACTGAAAATAGGTTGTTGTGTAGGCTACGTGCGTTACAGCGGAATTAGAGAAGTTGCCGCAGCGTCACGGCGAATAATAGCGATTTTCAAGACCCTCCTTCTGTTGGCTTCCTGAGGCTGATCCGGTTAAGGTGCTTAGAGTCGATGTCTCAGCCAGCCGAATAACATTGAGACCTAAAATTTAAAATTTTAACCTGTTTCAGGGAGATCGTACTGTAGTACATGGATAATCAGAGCCATGCCCACTTTTTACATAAAGAACACGAGGATTGTGACAATATTTGTGTTGTAATTAGCGTTTTAGAGCCCGCTATTGACTATGTGTGGGGTACGCTGTGGTACAGTTGGTTGAGACACCTCGCTACAAGCTGTAAGGTCGCGGGTTCGATTTCCGATGGGGTTATTGGGATTTTTCATTGACTTAACCCTTCCGGCTGCATTATGGTCCTGGGGTCGACTCAGTGTCTATCAGAAATGAGCACAAGGGTATCTCCTGGGGGATAAAGGCGGCCGGTGCGTAGAGCTGACAACCTTGCCACCTTCGTGTGCCAATTCTCTAGAGACTGAACCTCCTGCACACCTAACGGCCTGTCCAGGCCTGTATAAGTATTGCTTTACCATTGGCCATGTATGCAAAATGCATAAATTATTTTCTTAAACAGAATTACCTTCTTGGTTTTTTTAATGGACGTGGAAACTGGATTTTATGTAAGATTTAGTTGAAAGCTACTGAGATTGAAGGCCCGGGTTCGATGCCGTGCAAGTCTATGCGAGGTTTTTGGTGAACAGGTGGCACTGTGACAGGTTTTTTTTCCCCCCCAATATTTGGGCTTTCGCCTATAAGCGGTAACGTTTCCGACTTGTATTCGGGAGCTTCCTTGCTCCAGTCTCGGCCAGAACACCGGCTTTTCTGAGGTCTCGCGTAGTTTTCCTTAACAGTTCCAGGCAATTGCCGGAATATTACTTTGAATTAAGTCACGGCCGCTTCCTTTCATATCCCTTCCAATTCACTATTCACTGTCCTCACATCGACGCTGTTAGCCCGTATTCTGAATTACTGACAAACTCAGTAAATAAATTACAAAACCAGACACGTTTTATATTGTTCACGTGGTAAATGTGCTTTGTATGGTTTCCATGGTTACCACATTAATAGCGCTAGTGTTGTTCCACCCTCACAAATTCATGCACCCGCAACATTATTATTATTGTTATTATTAACAATAAAACAATTTTTACAAAGTGCCTTTGAAACAGAAGGCATACGCGAGAGGTGATAGTCCCGTATCATAGGAACACGGTTCATTCTTCTACACAATTAAATCTAGTCCACGGCCTTACTGCATACCTCACAGAGAACACAGTCTGTTTATGCTCGATGCTCAACTCTTCCTTGGACCATAATAATGACGCATTACTCCACGGCCTTTACCAAATGAGTGTTTGTGCTCTGTTGTATTATGTATTTGACGCTCCATTGTTTCTTCGACCTCAGTGCGTGTCTTACCGAGAACACATCATCGGTGGTAAATATAACAACGAAATGTCAATTACCCAGCCACTTATTCATTCACAAAGTGACTCTCATTAGGTATATTATGTGACTAGATAATGGCTACGTTTCGGTATAATCAGGTCACTCGGAAAGGATGAAGGATAATGGCATGCCTAAGAGATCAATAAATATAGACTGCGGGGAAGAAGGAACGTTGAAAGAGCTAAAAAGAATGCTGTCAAATCAATGACAGTGCTACTCGGATTTTGGCCTAGAGGTGTAGAAGTTGAGGGTGTAGGAGAATAACAATAAACGAGGTGGATGTGAGAGTCAGCCATTTTGTAGAGTATTGTGCGTTGTCTCTTGCTATCGTCAAAGGATATCTCTCCAGCATTCTAAGTTCCTTCTTCCATTCATATGTCTTGGTGACATTGAACTTTCCTTGAATTAGAATGGCGTGACGTAACCAGACTTCCTGATACACGTAACAGAAGCGTGACAAAATAAACAAATGAAAGATTTTACGGTCTGCCCGTAAATGGCGCGCGAATTAAGGTCACGGACGAAAACTAAAGAAATTTCTACTGTTGAATTGAAAAACTGTTTATTTTACACTTGTTGATGTATCAGTTTATGCAGTCAACCTCGGTCATAACGGATATCAAGGGGAGCCCAAAAACTATCCGTTATAACCGAAGTACGTTATATCCGATGTTAGGTTAAATTACTTTTTAACATAACATTGAAATTTATACCACTTAAGTAAAGCTTGTTTTCAGTTTTATTGCATATGGACATGAACAGCTACATTTTGCACACACAAAAACACACATTACTACAGTCGTGAACCCTTGGTGTAACAGAATGACGCACCACGCACCAAGGTGCCTGAATGCTACCCTCCTTTACGCACCTACTCTGTTGTACAATATACTCAAAATTTTTAAATTCCCCCCAATGGCGCAACAGCCCCTCATGGGCCAGGGCCCCCTCATTACCGTGGCATCACGATCACACTCAGACACACCACACTCTTGTAGGACTACTCTCGACGAGTGATCGGCCCGACGCACAGACCCCTGTGTGAGAACACACACTCACAAGAGACAGACATCCATGCCACCGGCGGGATTCGAACTCAACAATCCCAGCAAGCGAATGGCAGCAGACACACGCCTTACACCACGCGGCCACTAGGATCGGCCAGAATTTTTAAATACTGTAGGTAATCGTGTGGCGTAGTTGGTTGAGGCACAGCGTTACAAACTGGAAGGTCGCGGGTTCGACTCCCGATGGTGTCACTGGAATTTTTCATTGACATAATCCTGTCGGTCGCACTATGGCCCTGGGGTCGACTCAGCCTCTAACAGAAACAGTACCAGGAATATTTCCTGAGGGTAAAGGTGGCCGGTGCATAGGGCTGACAAGCTTGCCACCTTCATGGGCCGATTGTCTTCAAATCTGGGAGCCTCAACCTCCTGGAACCCTAAGGGCTTTTTCCAGGCCTGTACAGGGATAGTTTTACCTTTTTACATGTTCGCCCCTGGTTGGCTGGCCCGTACTGACACATATGACTTTTTTGCCGAAAAAAGAATTCTGTGTACGTACGGTAAGAAAAAGTCTTACAAAATCGTTACCTAAAATGTTACAAGTAAATGCGCCGAAGTCAAGCCGTAATTGATTTATGACAGGGCACTCTGCCCCAAGTGCCATAAAGGTGCTCGCATATGACAGTTACAGCACTTTCTCCCTGCTGCATGAATAACAGTAACAGGTAGCGACTGCCCTGGCTTATCCATTATAACCGCTAATGGTTTGACCTTGTCCTTGGCAAAGCCAAAAGAAGTGCAAAATTTACAAGTCTCCAAGGCGTCTCCGGATACAAAATGTTATAAAATTGCATTTGCAGTCTTCAAGTCGCTCTGACAGGTGAGCACCCTGCGCGTGAACACACTGTAACCTTTGTGCAATTGCCATTATTTTGCCAAAAACGGTATAGCCGAGGAAAATCAACTGTTGGGGACTGTCGGAGAGACCCGATGTGACCGAAGATCCTATATATAAGAGACCGGTGTAACCGAGGTAATTACAATGATAAAGCACAGGGAAACGGCCGGGGAATGGGAAAACGATCCGTTATAACCGACGTCCGTTATAACCGAGGTTGACTGTATTTCAGAATATTAATGTTTAATACTTTAATCACTCCTGTAAGGGCGACATAATAACTAGATTGGCGTGTTGGGTCTACACTCCTTTGTACTGAACGGCCCCCTGATGATGGCATCTCAGTGCCGAAACATGTAGCGCTTTTTTATAATAGCTTACGGATGTATTTTGTTCAGTGCTGGGGGTTGACGTAAGAATTCTTCGTACATAACCAAATTCTAAGGGATTCTGTTGTGTTTAATGAGTCATGTGAGATCGAAATTTTCAAGGCCGTAAATATGAAGGTTACAGCTTTCCGGGATATAACGCCGTCTGGTTCGGCAGATTTCAGCGATTCGGAGGAAACTGTTTAGGGCGACCAGGCTTCCTATCTTCAAGGGTAACTTTTGATGCACGGGCTTTTTTTTTTAATTGTGAAGTTCAGATTGCTCTGCCTCAGGATAGGGACAGATGGTGGGCTCTTGTGAATGCGGTGATGAACTTCCGGTTTTCCCTAAAATGTGGGTAATTTCTTGACTAACTGAGGACCTGTTAACTTCTTAGGAAGGACTATGCTCCATGGAGTTAGTTAGGAGTTGATGAAGTTATCTGTTTTTAAGTTTCAGTTTTACACACTCAGACCTACACGAACTAATTCTCTCAAACGTTCGGGAAACAGCTCTCTTTGTGGGCATATCTTCTTGAAGCGCCGTTGATTGACGTCACAATGAATTTTTATAATAAAGTAAACGTATTATTCGTACCACTTCCAGGGATACCATATTTGTTGGAGCAAAAGAGGACTCTTACAATAATTATCTTCTTTAAAACGCCCCTGATATACAAAAGAAACTCTTCACGTTACCTATTCTTAAAGATTTTTCCAGTGGCGCAACAGCGTATGAGGAGGCTTCACGATTACACTCAGATACACCCACTCGGTAGGACTCCTCTGGACGAATGATCAGCTCGACGCAGAGACTTCTACCTGACAACAAACGACACTCACAAGAGAGAGAGACACTCATGCCTTCGGCGGGATTCGAACCCACATTCCCAGCAAGCGAGAGGCCGCATACAAAGACAATTTACGCTGAAGCATATTTATCGGTTGAACCGATTTTCTTCAAAGCTGGGGAAGGTCAAATGAGATCAGGAATTCACTGGCCCACGACATGGTAGCGAAGGTTGCGGTTTGCCGACAAAGCGTCACGTCCATGTGAAATAACACAACGTAAAATAAATCCCCAAATTTAGTAGGCGCTGCAAGATACAATTTGCGTCAGTAATAATAATTTTAGAGTGACGTTGTGCTTTCCCGTTTCCTGTGTTTGAGCCAAACTCCGGGTCTACCTGACATCCTTCACGTCTGGTCGCTCCTAGGTTCAGTGTCGACGTCACTATGATACGTGCGTATAAGATAATGTACGTGCTTTGCAAACATTAAAGTGGCAACAACACTGTCGTTTCTAGCACCAGAAACACTCTAAGCTACTCTGAACGCCACTAAATAAACCACAAATCAGTGAATAATCAAGCAAGCACTGAGAAGGAAAATAGCAAAATATAACATCTGAATTCATTTGCTTTGAAGATTCAATTTTTCTGGGATGTTAAGCTGTGTTGACTAGTTACCGGCGTTTCCGAGGACAGTGTTTCCATCTTCAAGGTCGACGTAGTGTCAACTATTCCAGAAGACATGAATCTTAGCAACATCGCTCTGAAAACATCAAATACAGCATTCACGTACATCCTCTGCAGAGAATTCTTGTTCTCAGCGCCTGGACACTGTTTAATAAAAGTCAAATCATTTAAGTACACTCAAACCCGTTTATAACGATATCGGTTTATACGACACCTCGCTTGTAGAGTCAGATATTCTGTGGTACCAATTAATTCGTCACTGTTAACCGTAACATTACACTCCTCGGTAATAACCGACTTCGACTGTACTTTCAAATTACCACAATTAAACCTGCCTATAACGGAACCGCGAGGGACCGAAAAATTTTCCGTTGCAGGCAGGTTCCATTTCATACAGGTATTTGAAGTTGGGATCCTCGGCACTGTAAAAGTTTTCAGCTCAGGACGGGTTTCCGTTATGACCAGGTTCCGTTTAAGACAGGTTTGACTGTAACAGTTTCTGTACCCTTTTGATGCATATCGTTATAAAATGACTTGTTCATTCTTCGTTTAATATAAATTTGCGATAATCAATTGAGATTTCAGGTTCTCATAGCGATCAGACAGCCTCTGGGGAAAAACACAGACATGGCCAACATTTGTACAAGTGTACCATTCTGCCAACATGGCGAGTATCCACAAGTAACAAATGTTTGTCCAATATATTTGTCGTGGTAACGTGGCTTCACATTTACATTTACATCTCATCTTTAACCTTTTAAATCTTAGTGGTAACTTTACATGCGATCAGGTTTAACATTAAAAAATTCTACATGGTGCCCACATTGCGTTTATGTGTTTTGTACGGATCTCAGAACAAACAGCAACTTTTGCCTTATAACACATTAAGAGACTGGTTTCTATAACCGAAGTGGAGAGTGTTTACAGCGCGGTACGCACTGAGTCCTTACATAAAACAGATACACTTCGTCTTTAAAGGTTAATCATTATATGGTGAGTAAAAGGGTCAACTCTCACCGCAGAGACCTGGGTTTGACAAATGAAATTCTTATATATAGCATATGTTTTGTGGAATTAAGAGAAAGTCATCTTGACAAACCTGGTATACATCTGCTGCATTGTTCTGTAAATAAACAGCTGAACCTGCACAATTTGAATGAAAGATGTTGAGTAACTCCCTGCACTAGATGTGGCTGTTCTTGAATTTCAGACCTGTGACACACCTATGGTTTCATTCATGACCTGCTTCTAATTAGCAGAGAGACGGAACAATGGCGTGCACTGTCACTCAGTTCTGAGGCAAACACAATGCAGAGTCGCCAGGGAATAGCCGTGACATGTATCACAGGTACGATACATACAAAATAGTAACACATGGGACTAGCATCAAAAATAAATTACCCACAATAGCCATGTATAAGACAATCCGTTGTTGATCTCAGTGGCCGCATGGTCTAACATGTGGGTCTACAGCAGCTTGCTTGCTGGGATTGCAGGTTTGTTGCGTTTGTTGTGTGCTGTCATCAGGTAGAGGTCTCTGCATCAGGCTGATCACTCATCCAGAGTAATCTTACTGAGTGTGGTGTGTCTGAGTGTGATCGTGAAGCCTCAATAATGAGGAGGCTCTGGCCCACTAGGGGCTGTTGCACTATGGGGGGAAACAAATAAGACAACCTCCCCCTTCGAATCTTCAGTTTTCAGGACAACACCTACGCAGGACAGTACATACACAGGACATGTTTAACTTTGTGTGTGATTATAAGATGACCCCCATTTTCCAGACAATGAATTAGGAAATAATTCTGATGTTATATTCAGCTACACACAGTACCGTCCAATAATGAGACAGCAGAATGTAAAGCCACAATTTGTGAGCCACACACATTTGCAAAAGCTTCCAGAAAGTCAGTCCCTCAATGTAAACAAGGACACCACACAGGGAAATAACAAATAACCATTTGTAATTTAATCTACAGTCGAACCCAGTTACAACATCAGTTTATGTGACACCAAGTCTATAGCATCAGATATACCGTGGTGCCAATGAATTCCTCACTATTAACCATAAAATTATACTCCTTGGTTAGAAAAACACTTGTTTATCAAAATATTCAGTCCATTTCATGACGTTACAACCGAGTTCAACTGTACTATAATGAATTATGGTCTCACAAGAACAATCAAGAATTTTATCCCAGGCTGATTGGCAACACTCATTTTTGTCATGCATACATGTACACACAAAGAGACGTGTTAGCATACAGCATCACAGTTTTGTAACATTGGTGACAATTAAATGCAGAGCTTATATGGACTAACATTCTAGTGGAGTGAATGCAATTTCAGGACAAAACTACATAAAAACAACATATTTTCAGGCTTACCCTTTTAAGATGTTTTCCTGCTTAATAAGCATGATTTGTCCCTTTTTTTCTCCAAGAATATCTTAAGAAGGTTTCAATGTAGTTAGTTCACTTTAGTGTATTATAGTACAAAATTTATCGTAAATGGCAATGATTAGATAAGAGTTTAATGAACTGCATGGCATGGTCATGCCCTTGCTGATGACCGGGTATGATCAAAAGATGTCAGGCTCATGAAATGAATGTGCATAAACAGTTTTTGTGTTGTCATGGATTTAGAATAATAACTGTATGTGATTACAGTACATCACACTCTTTGTACATGAGGAACCACATTTCCAAAGTGAGATGTAACAATAATCGATGTGTGCATGCACACGTGTGTGCATGCACACATGTATGGCTCATATGTAAGCGCATGTGAACAAAGCAACTGCCACTATTTTATTCATACAATGACCATACAGTGGCACAAAAAATGTATACAAAACTGGCTTGACATTTGTGTTAGGTTTTGTCACTGTATCTGGGAATTTTGTTTCAGTCACTATAATGAAATTTTGAAAATTTTTAGCTGTTCTTAAATGGGGAAGGAAGCAGAGAATTGCTCACTGCTTAAGCCAGCATTTAGGCTTTCATGTGCCGTGCGTGTGTGACTCCACGCATCGCCAGAAGTCAGATATCAGCTCTACACAAAGGCCACAATAACAAAAAAAAAAAAATACTAGGAAAGTTACTTCTTAATTAGAACAGGGAAGATGTATGACAATATCAGGCAGAACTGCTCTTTAGAATGAAATTGTCTGACACAGTACTGCTCTTGACTTCTTTGTAACCATTCTGATTGCTCACATTTCTCTACAGGTTTCACTTACATCTATGGATGTTTATTTCAGTGTTTTGATGTAGTGTGATATGAAACTAGCACAGAATTCACACAACCGGTTATCTTCTGAGGCCCAATTTGTAGTTACATTAGTTGGCATTACTGACGATTTCAACTAGATGTTGGCACAACCTGTGTAAGGGCAGACCCATCACATTGAAGTAATCCCCTTCAATCTTCTGAATTAGACTGCCACCAAGACCCTGGATGCCATATCCTCCTGCTTTATCCCTAAAAATTAGACAACAGGCAGTCAGTATGATTTTGCATATGTTAAATCAATGAAGTTCATATATGGAGTCAAACAGAGCACAGTTGCCCAGATGGGGCTTTGTGGGAGGGGTGGAGGGGAGTGTCTCTGGATGTCCCCATTACAGGATAGCTATGAAGCACAGGTGCAACACTCTACTGTATGAACATAGCTAATTTCAGAAGCACTGCATTAATGGTTTAAGTGGATAGCCAGAGTGGGTAAAGACAGAACCATCAACACCACCCACTCATTATTACAACTGACAAAAACGTCTAGCTCACAGTTCACCACACACATATGTGTAACTTGGTACTTATGGCCTAGTGTGTACTGGAACAGCCTGACCCAGATTGCTTGTTGTATGAAGCTCAAGTGTATAGCTACAATGAATATGGGGGCAACAGGCTCCTCCAGAATGTTTGTACCAGTGTACCACATTATGTGGCTTCACATTCCACCAAACGATTAATTTTCATAGCCAGTCCTCTGAAAACCTCAAATCACATAATACTCACAAAGGTTCTCCAGTTTTGACATATGCCTTTATAGTTTCTTCTGAAATTGGAGCCATGAAAACTTTGGTGCTCTCAGTGAACTTGACTCTGTCAGTACCCATGTGGAGAATAACACCAGTGAATACAGTATGTGCACGGCCTTCTAACCTGTTGACAAATTAACTATATGGTCTTCTAGAACTTTGTGAAAATGGTGAATTCATTATGATGCATATATATTGGCTACTGTGTGGACACATGTCTCATGTACGTGACATTTTGACAACAGGTGCTAGTTCTGTTTTTAATATATAATAAATCTTGCTTTACCGATTGTTTTCTTTCTTGTGGCAGAAGTTTTGATCAAGGCCATGACCCTTTGAATACTAATCTAATATGCTATTCATTAGACCATTGAGGTAAAATCATCACTGATGCCACAAGAAATACAAATAAATAAAACAAAAGGCATCCACATTCTGAAATACTGTGTACATAGAATATACCCGAAATACAGTAAGTCCTCATTTAATGTTCTCGTTAAATTCCTGAAGATCACAATACAGAGCAAATCAATGTACCATTCTTTTTCCCATGATAATTAATTAACCCTTTAAAGATGACACGTATCTGTTTTATATAAGGACTCAGTGTGTACCGCCCTGTACCAACACGCTCCACATAGGTTATAAAAACTAATCTCTTAATGTTTTATAAGGCAAAAGTTGCTGTTTGTTCTGAGATCCGTACAAAACACATAAACGCAATGTGGGCACCACGTAGAACTTTTTAATGTTAAACCTGGTGGTATGCAAAGTTACCGCTAGGCTTTAAAAGGTTAAAGCACCTGACAGTCTAACTACTGCAAATCTCACTAGCTGCCAGCAAAGACAGTGTTAATCTGAGCCAGGGAAATGTTACTCAAATTGCTGGTCCACACAAAAAGATCAAATTCAAATTCGTTCAATTACAGCAAAATATTTATATTAGAAACTCTCCAGTAATCACTTGCTGAGCTGAATTAGTGTTACTGTTTCGAGAAAATATTATGTGAAGGCAACACTTCACCCAGAAAACTTATAAAAAAACAGGATTATCGCATTTTCTTCCACATAAAATAACACAGCGAAAGGTATTACTTAAACTGAAAATGTACGGCCTTATCCTACTCGAGAATAACTTCCCATTCTTACTCTTTTAACATCTCAATTGCTTTATCTTCTTTGTTAGGTTTGCCATACAGCCTTCCATCCATGGAAACAACTGTATCTGCCCCAATAATTATATCTGGCTGGTTTCCTTCTGCAGACAGTCTGTCCCATACTTCTTGCACTTTGTTTGATGCACAGTCCAAGACATATTCTGAATGACATTTGTATTTTGATGGATTAAGATTTTCCTCGTATAATGATGGACAAACATCAAACTTCAGACCCTGAAAACCAAAGTATCTACAAGTTTACTTCAAAGTTACTTTCTTCTTCAATGGAATATTCTGTTAAGTTTTATACATTTTGACTCAGATACTAATGCAATTTGTCAGGAAATTATACAGTTTCTTGTAAGTGCAGACAGGTATTGTTTGGACTTAAGTTTACACACACACACACACAGACACACAGACACACACACACACACATATATTCCATGGATCCATAAGTTTGTCACAAGAGAACAGGATGTGGAATAAGTCATAAACATACCAAAAAATACAGAATATACAGAATTTTACAGTGCCAACTAGCATAATCATTTTATACAGTCTTATAGTTAAGTATTACGAGTGGTCTGTACACAAAAACAATTCATCTACAGAGAAAATGGAGTGTGCACTTCAGTATCTTCTTAGTGTTGCTTTAAATTGTGCCTTTTCATTCTTAAGATTTGTGAGACTGCGTGGTAAACTGTTGAAAATTCTGATGCCAGAATAGAATGCACTTTTCTGAAAAAAAGATCAGGTTGGCAATTGGTCCATGAAGGTGGTGCTTATTCCTTGTGTTAATACTGTGTACTGACGAATTTGTTTGAAAGTTTTTTTGATTATTAACTACGAAGTTCGTTAATAAAAATATATATCAGCATAGAACAGCTAAAATCTGCAATTTTTTAAATAGACTTCTACATGGAGTTCTAGGATGTATACCAGCCATCATTCTGATGATTTTGTTTGTAAAGTAAATATCTTCCTGTATTACAGTAATGCATGCCATTTATGAATTATTGTCAATATTAGCACTAGAAATGATGGTCCTGATTCCTAGAATGGTGGATAGTATTAGCCTTTGGCTAAAGAAAAATACAACTCAGAATACTTAACTGATGTAAAATTGAATTGAGCTTCTGGAAAAATAATGCTTCTCAAAAAATCACCACCAGCTTAAAACACTTTCACTTACTACAGCTTTCAAAATCTCCACTCGTCTTGGTGAACCACTTGCCAGGATTATTCTTTTTGACTGAAGTATGTGCATTACAGGTTCCAGCATTGTCAGCAGACTGTAAACAACATGGGTACATTATAAGCTTGTATTTGTACTACTACCAAAAGAGGACTTCGGACAGCAACGCACGTACAGAGTGATATTATTAACATGGATCTAAGAAGCATGCTGTGCTGTTAAAACTACCCACAAGTGATGATTGTGGTTGACAGGTAACCTTTTAAATTACACATTTATTTAATACCACTCTGTCAACTATCCAAGCAGGAGCAGCACTGAATGGCAGGACGATAAAATCAGAGGGACACAGTACGAAGTAGTCATGTCTTCCTTCAAGATACTATCCTTGCATGTACCTGCCATAACTGAGAACAGCTACAAAACCCTGACTCAGGACAGCTCGTCACCAGGTGAGGATCCGAATCCACAATCTAACAAATATGAGGCAAAGTGAAAATCTCTCACTATGTTTCATTGGTTTCATTACACTCAGAATTCTTTTACATTTATACACATTCCACATGCAATTTTGTCTTCTTGATAAAGCATTCAGATATAGTGTACCAACAGCGACAAATAACGAACCTTACGAGGTTTTCCCACTGCGCATGCTCTGCTTCTGAGATGAAAAGGGTGACTGTCGTCATCGTCATCATCCTATCATACCTACTAATATTTCATTTTCTTTAAAAATGGCCAAATTTAACTCATCAGTTTACCAACTTTGATCCTTTACATCATCCATGCACAGAACATGTCTAGCATGACTTCAATCAATCAATCAATCAGTCAATTTATTTAGCATCCATGTCTGCTACATAATAAGCAATAGGACAAGTCCATTTATATAAGTATTACAACTTCGATCCAATAGGATCCGTACCTGCCACATAAATAATAACCCTTACAAATGTAAATGACAAGACATAATGGAATTAACAATACCTGTCTAAAACCAAATACACAATGATGTAAAACTAAATACAGATCAATTTAAAACCAGAATAAATAACAATTTTTCAATAGAAATCATTCATAGTTAAACTAGACACAAATCTATTTAAAACCAAGTTTAAAATCTATATGTCAATGAAAGAAGTCACTCATCACAGCTACAGGTAAAAAACATATATACTTACATTTGAGAATAGTAACCGTTATACAAGAAAATTGTACTTATTCCAAAGCTCAAGTTGAAAAATATCCATAGACCAAGCTACAATACAATCCCTATAGGTAGAAAATATTGAGGCATTCAAAGAACCTATATTAACCACATACAGAATGGCAAGCACCCAAGCAATTTTTAGTCCCAATAACACGGGCATTTACAACTGTCTGGCGGCAAGGTTTTACCTATTATCACGTGAACTTTTATCTATTGATCATATGTAAAAAACTCTGATAAAGAATAAAAGGGATTATTTAATAAAAATGTCAAGAGCCACCTAAAGCTTTCAAAATGATTTGGCGCATGTAGTAGAGCTGGCCTGGGTCTGAAGAGATCCTTGAAAATACGAACAAACATTAAAATTAATCCCGTCACATTACGGTAACTTATTGCAGACTGAGATAAGAGGGAACTAGCAATTTTTGGATTACCCAACCCATTGTGCGTGTATTGGAAATAGGGGAACTGGCAGCTTTTAATGCAAGATGTTAATCAGTATCAAACCAGAGAACACTGTAAAAGTTTGTAATACATTTTCAGTCCAGCTAAGATAAGCGAGCCCCATCTAATGTAATATAACAAAACCAAACTGACCACCAGAAACTACTTCAAAATACAGAACAGCAAGGAACAGGGGCACACTGTGTAGATATTATGATGTCAAAAGTTTTATGTGATTTCCCCTTCAGCTGAAATCAGCCACTAAAGCTGGCTGATGGATAGTACATCACAATTTTAAAAAATAAATTAATTAAATTAAAAATACAAGAGGATGGGACACTGTGATTGAGTCATGGAACATGTAGTTATATTTGTATGTATATACATGCAGTTACAGACAGTGTTATGTTGTACGTACAGCATTTTTATAACATAATCTTTAAAATTAAACATAAATTATATATAGCCTCAGGGTCAGCTCCCCCCCCCCCCCCCCCAAAAGGAAAAATCCTGGATGCACACCTGGCAAGGGATCCCACTTGTATTTTGTAATTAACCAAACAATGTGGCATTATGGGTGACAATTTAGAATCTGTCCTTCATACTAATGTATTGCGGTCATAGTCATGTATACCACAAAAAGGCAGCTACAGCTATAAAATAGTACAGGTGGAGAACTTTGGACAGGGGACATTAAACAATGTGTGACAAACCACCCCTGCTCAGGCAGATTTGGCTCCTACTTCATATATCATGCTGCTATCCTTTTCTTGGCTGATGAGGTTAGGAGAACTTCTTTCCAATTTCTTATCTCTTTCTCAGGTGAAACCATTAGTAAACAGAATATATTAATTTGATAAAGATAGACAGCTGGAGGATATGGTTGGGGTACAGACCACCACACAACAGTTTTATTGCAGAGTCTAAACTGTATTGCACTCTGAGTAATTACTGACTTTAACCTTTCATACTGATTAGTGTTGATGGTCATATCATTTTTAGGTGTTGGCACTGTGTGGCTGGAGCTGTGTTAACGACATGCTGCTTCCATCTTCAGGATCAAAATGAGTAGCATCAGAATTTAGTCAAGTTATGCAGGCCAGTGTCATCTCTTCCACTCACAGAATTAAGGAGAATCAAGGACTTAGTGTGGCCCTGTAGGACTGGTGCATCATGAATGGATATAAAACAGTCATTTTCAGGGCCCCATACAGTTAATCTTTTAGGTGCAGGATAAGTGGTGTGGAATGTGGTAGCAAGAACCCATATGGTCAAGAGAATGAGGGATGAAAGGAAGGGAAATAGTGACCCATAGGTGGAAGAGTATCTGCAAGTGAGGGGAGCAAATCAAAACAGGGAGTTGCTGCAGCTGCTGCTGACCATAGTGAGGGGTCCATATGTTGGGCATGGGGAGTGTCCTCTCTGCTACTTATATGTGTGTGGACTGTGTGCTTCCAGGCCATGCTTATCTGATACTTTTCCCCATTGAAATATTGGTGTAAAGTGATCTTGACTGATCTATGAATGATTCTGCTGACACAGTGAGGCACTTCTGTTAATGCCATTGTGTTTTCAGACTGTAGCCATTGGCCCTAGCTTACTGAATATTTTGTCACTGCCAGGCATTTTGGATACAGCTGGAGAACTCTTTGGGTGCTCCTTTGTGTATTCTTCCACTATGCACTTCATTTCACTGATGGAGATGTCTCAAATTCACATGTGACCTTGCATACACTGTTGCCTGCAGATCCAGGTCAGTCTTTGACCAGCTGACAATACTTGTGTCTTGGGTGGTGGGAAATACTTTTGTTGTACCACTCCAATATTGTGCTGAAGCAGTTTAACAAACTTGTATATAAAGAAAAGACCGAACTTGTGGGCTTCTGCTTGACTGTTGTCTCAGTGGATCGTCCCTCGCGGTGAAAATTTTTATGGATTTACATGGGAAAGTACCCATTCTCCTTTTAAGTCTTCTGAGACGAGCCATTATGACTCGTAATTGGCTTCATCCAGGATGTTTGCCCTTCAGAAGTGCCATATGGCATGTCACGATCTGGTTATGAGCCCACGGCTTGTTACCACGACGAGATGAGTTGCCCGATGCAACCGGCTGCAATGCAACCCACTCAGTTCGCTCGTAAAAATGTCAGCAGCCTGTTCATCGTCAACGTTGGCAAGCAGCCAACCTCCACACGGTGTCAACACCCGTAAAACGGCATCAATAAGACTACCTCGTTTAACAATATTGGTCACGGATTACCAACAATCAGATTAACCATCATGACCCTACGAGATCTTGTTGCGGTATGACGACCACAGTCTTCTGTGGCAACAGTAATCACAAACTAACCTTATTTTCCGGAACTTCGCTTTCCACCCACCAACCACAAATGAGTCTTTACATACCGACTTCCGCGCATTAATTCATATCTGCATGTGTTTGTACACGTAGTTCTCAAACGTCTGCAACAGATGCCCCAACGATGCAGATTCTTTCGTATCACTGCCAGTTGAACGAAGCAGTCCTTACGCGCATGCGCCAATGCCCGTCGAATTAAGTATGATCTGCGGAGGCGAGATTGGTTACACGCTTGGTGGTAAATGGTGAATGTTGGCACGTGTGCTATACCAGTATTTTTTTGATACATGAAAGAATTTGATGTGTTTTATTGTACATACGACAGACTGGCGTAGGTTTACATATACGTAGCCTTCTCTATGTGGTTTTTAACTGTGGATAGTTGATAAGTCTACTTTTATTTTACGTTGCTTATCATCATTCATGCCGGCATGCATAGGTTATGATTACGATAAAACGTGCAGATGTATTGTTTGTATTATGTGTTTATTATACTCGTGATACTTATGTATAAGAAGTTTACAGGTTGTGTTTAGTGTGAGAAAATTCAAAATGGCAGATGCCAATGGTGTTCAAGAACGTGCTCGGCCCAGCCTCAACGACCAGATTGTTCGTCAGATTGAGGTAAAAAGCTTACAAACCAAATCCCAGCCTTTTTGGAGGTAGGGTAGATATGATTAATTTTGTAAGTATAACTTCTATTTCCAACACTGCACATAGTAATTTTGTGTCCTCCTGCATGTTTCGGCTACGTGTTGTAGTCACCATCAAGGAGTCAGTATTATAAAGATACAAGCAGCGTATTGTGCGTCGGTAAATGGTAATATACACACATTAGCTTTTTATGTACAACAACAGTCGCTAAGTGTCACTAAAATTGTACAGCTTCAAATACATCTATTGCATTAAAACAAAATGTTAAAATGTAAAAGGCTGTCTACAAACATCCTGCTGCATTAAACATATCCTGCTTTAGATGGGGTGGACACCCAAGGCTTTGACACCCTGTGTTTACTCCATGAGCAGTCGTTCTGCAGAACAGTTGATATAATTATTTAATATGGTGGTTGTTTACCTTGCATAAATTGCATTTGTATGTGTTTGGGGTAATGACAGTATATAAAACCACAGTGGAGTAAGAGAGCAGAGGTTGAATGACGATTAGTTATGTTAGGGTTAGTGAAGCCAGAATCTATAAATATTGTAAGTGAGCGGCATTATTCTATAGCTATTTCTTACCTCTTTGTAATTATGATGTTACTGCTACCACATCTAATAATCATGATGTGTAATATGTACATGTCATGTATGGGGACATTTAGGTACCAGTAACATAAAATTCTGTAATTTTGGTTTTAGAGTTGGAGAATTTCATGTTACTGGGAATGTCGGAGCAGGGATCTTTGATGACGGGAGTGTGTAACATAATAACACTTCTATTTGTCAAACTGCTTTTGTATATTCTGGTACAGTTTTTTTTATCCCATGCAACTGTCTTTCCAGAAGACTGGATATGGATTTAGATTTATGACGCAGGTTCATCTTTTACAGTATTATTTTGGCGATATTAACTTGCCCAAAGACAGATTTCTCCAAGAACAGATTAAATTGGAAGATGGTTGGATTCCTCTTGAGATAATGCTGACGTTCAAGAGGCTTGCAAACTTAACGACAGAACCTGATGTGGTAGTGACGGCTCTGGAAACATCAAAACTTATTGAAGTAAGGACTTGTACTGTGGCATCCAGTTCATTAATACAGTAAAATCTGCGATATCCGGCACCTCTGGGACCAGAGGTTTGCCAGATATTGCAATTTTCCAGATGTCAGAATAGTATCATTCATATATTGCAGATGGTTGAAGGTCCAATACCATACTCTTTTATTGGCTTAGTATGGTTTTCACCACGGTCAAGTCTATTACAGGTGTCTATTTTTGCCTTTATTGTTAACACTACTCTTTTCTGCTTTTTACCAGCCGTTTCCATGACAAAAATGAAATATTCCAGGCACTACACTGTAACTGCCTGTAGCAGGTGAAGGCAATAAAGCAGCTGCTAGTACCATGTTACAGTACCTGACCACCGCTTGGAGTAATGGGAACAACGCGTGGGCTGGTCGAATTCTCAGAATAGGGGCCAGTCCTGCAGATTAATGCAAGAGTGGGACTGTTTGTCAATTTGCTGGTTAATAGAGATTTCCAGATAATCCAATAGCAGATATTGCAGATTTTACTGTAAACTGGTTCTTCTAGGCATTTCAAAACCAGAAAGAGCCTTATTTGAATGATGTGTATGCTGTATATTTTCATTTGAATTGTAAATGAAAGAAGTGAATAATTTTGTGATATGTTGGAGAAGGTGGTTAAGCCACTCAATATCTTTATGGGGGAAGAATAAACAAATTTATATGTTTGTGCTGTAATGTACTTTGTGTTGCACTATAGTACTGAATGGAGAGTTTTGTGGTTTGATGCCATAACTTAGTTAGAATTTCATGTTAACGCGTGTCTCATTTGGGTGTTTTTTAAATTTAACCTTTATTTAAAATAATGGTGCATACATAAGGAATAAGTTTCTACTTCATAAAGAGCACAGTCCATCTCCATTATGCAGGCCAGTTGTTTAATGCTGTAAAGATAAAGGTAAAGCTATCCCATTACAGGCCTGGACAGGCTGTGAGGGTTCCAGGGGGTTGAGGCTCTCTGATTTCTAGACAGTTGGCACATGAAGGTGGTAAGGTTGTCAGCTGTATGTGTCAGTTGACTTTAACCCCACAGGAAATATTCCTGGTACTCATTTCTGTTAGAGGCTGAATCGACCCCATGATCATAGGGCGAACAGAAGCATTATATCGATCAAAATCTCCAGTGACACCATCGGGAATTGAACCTGCGACCCTCTGGCTTGTAGCGCAGTGCCTAAACCAACTGTGCCACCGCTTGCTTACTGTTTAATGCTGTACAGAGAAATAATCACCATTTACACCTTTTATTCTCAGAAACATACAGAACACATGAGCACTCTTTGTAGACAAGATACAGATTTTTTAGTACCAAACCTGATGATACATACAATAACCGCTCGGCTGTAAAGGGCTAAATACAAAATATAGTTTTCTGCCAGATAATTGAATATGGCGTCAGTAAACCAGATGTGCTGACTTTTAAGCCTGCAGTCTTCTTATATGTGGTGTTACGTAGTGTGGTACGTGGTTACCAGTGATCAGCTTCCGCCTTATCCACAAGTGGATTATAAGGTGGCATTGATGCCAAAACATTGTAGTCTCAAGGTTCACTCTCACAAGAGTATCAAATCTCATATGTACTCTTCCACTTCTTCGTCTCATGTTTTCTGTAGTTGCTGTTAACATCTTTCTATATTAGTCTCTATTGCCCTGTGACTGAACAAAGGGAGTTGGTGTAATGGCTTGTTATGGGCTCCATAAACAAAGATTCATGGTTCAATTCCCAGAAGGGATGAGATTTTTTCTTCTCCAGAGTCCAGAAGAGCTTTGGGACCCATCCAGCCTCCTATTCGGATGGTATTCAAATGGTACCTTTGGTAAAGCAATGGATTATGAAGCTAACCACTCACCTTCATCTAGTTCTCAGTTTAAGAATGAATGAAGCTCTACCTCCGCTCCCCTGTATGCCTGTGTGACATGGACAAGGTCACCTTTACCTTTTTGAATAAATAGGGAGTGAAGGCCAGTGAAGCAAACTGGTGAATAGTACCTTTATTGTGAATAAAATTTAAATCCTAATGCAATTTACAGCAGTATGCATATCAAAGAAGATATCTATAATTTGGGGATATGTATGTCTTCTGGGTAGTGTCACATAGGTAATGAGCAGAATTCTTCAGCAGTGCAAAATTTTTGTTAACAGTTATGAGATGTATGTGTTATGGTGGCTGTGACTGCTGGAAGTACTGCCACCTTGATAGTTATACATGTTGTGATGTCGCCAACTGTTGAAAACTGCATAATGTGGAGCTCTGTAATTTTTGCTCTTCTTCTGATGTTGTAAGGATGATCAGGTTGAGGAATATGGCATGAGTGTATCACGTTGCGTGCATGGGAAAAGATGATAATATGTCAGGGGTCTTAATAAGCAGTCTGAAGGGCGGAACCATTGGGAGGACCGAGGTGTAAATGGGAGGAAAATATTAAAATGGATTTCAGTGAAATATGGTTCGAGAATGTGGATTGGAATCAGTTCCTTGAGGATATGGACCAGTGGTGGAATGCTGTGAACACAGTAATGAACCTTCATATTCCATAAAAGACAAGGACTTTCTTGACTGAGTGGCTGTTGGCTTCTCATACAGGGCTTCAGTTCATGGAGTTGCAGGAAAATTTGTTAACCGTGCCTCACAAAAGTGTGTTATATATTTCTGTGGCAAAATATGTTATTTATAGAATTTGGTTTATTTGTTTTTTTTCTTGCAGGTTAGTGACGACAAAAAGAAAATTCGACGTAGTCCAAATGCACCACTTCCAGAGATGAATGAAGAACGACGTCAAGAGCTGATGTCTCGGACTGTTTACTGTAAAGGGTTTCCTCGTGATGACACAACATTGGACAACTTGCTTGAGTTCTTCAGTTCATATGGCTCAGTCGAGAACGTTCATGTAATGACAAGCACAGTTTTAAATTTTAATTATTCCTGAATGTCATATATTTTGGAACAGTTTATGTCAAGTCTGAGGAACCCGAAATTATTTTGTTTCTTTAGGATTAGTACTTTTTAACTTGCCGATCACAGTGGCTGCATGGTCTAAGGCGTAGGTCTGCGGCCAAACACTTGCTGGGATCGTGGGTTCGAATGCCACCAGGGGCATGGATGTTTGTCTCTTGGACAGTGTTTGTTTTTTCAGGTAGAGGTCTCTGCGACGGGCCGATCCCTCGTTCAGAGGGGTCCTACCAACTGTGGTGTGTGTTTGAATGTGATCAAGTGAAAATAGAAACCCTCGACACCTACTGTGAACAAGCAGGTAGAAGAGGGAAGGACTACGACACGAAACTGTTTGACTTCTTTAGGAAGTGTAATTCCAGTGTTCAGAATTTTATGTTGGCCTAGTTGTTCCCATAGCTGTATATGCTGATGTGCATTTTACCATTTCTTGTGTACGTCTCATCACAATAATATTTAGCAAGATTGCAAATGGTGTGCAGTGTTGAATGTTATAGTATACAGGCTTTTCCAAGGCATTCTTTGTGTTCAGAATGTCATACAGTTTCATGGTACATGCATAAATGTAATTTCGTATTACCCTTAAGAAATATATGGCCTTGCCTGTGCTGATTTCCGCAAAACTCACAAATCCTCGACAGCATCATGTGTGGATATCGCTTACTAAACTTCACTCAGATTGGAAAATAAATGTGGAAAGTACAGATAGAAATTAATTTATGCCCCAGCTACAGTATGGTTTTCGCTGCACTCATTTTCATGAAAATGTCACATAAAAATTTGTGGGCACCTCGTATACCTAATTTTTTACAAGTCAGATGAGAAAGGTAGAAAAGACAAAAAAATTGTATTTGTACCCTTAAGTGTGGTTTATACTGCACCAATTTTCATGAAACATGCAGTTCTTAATGGCATTATTTGGAGCTACATCAAATTTCACACAAACCTTTCAAGCAATGTAGGGATGATGCATAGCAATTAATTTACACGTATCGGTTAAAAGTGTACTTATCAGTACGTTAGAGATGGATGGATGTCGTCTCCGCATAAGGCATCTCCCTTTATCATAATCATCACCACCACCACCACGCAGTTTTCTTACTTCACAGTAGTTTAGCTGGTTCTCACATGAGCACAGGTCTCATTGACCAAGCACTTCTTATTCACTGTTCTGCCAAAAAACTTTTTGACTATGTGACATGTATTAAGTATCACTGCATCTGCATTAGAATATATAAAGCAGGTGGAGATTAAGCAGTTTTAAACTTTTGTGTAATTTGTTTGGAATAGTACCGATTGTGGATAGTACTGGTAGTATTATATAGGATGTTTTCAGTTGCCCTATTCTTATAAGCTGTTTTTTCAAGTCTGTATACTCTGGAGCTTCTTGGTGATGGTGCTTTGAAGGTTGTGACTGTTGGGAATTGCTTCATCTATCAAGTATGCTTCTTTGAGGATTTTGTCAAGCATAACTATGTCCAGTATATTTTTATGGCTAAGTTGATGGGTTATCATGGACCTGTCATAGTATAGTTTATAGTTGGAGTTCTCTAACATGGATTGTGACTCATGATAGGTATGGCACTGTTGGTCGCTTTGACAGTCCACATTTGACAGCCAATTCTTGATGGACGGTGTCGACTACCGGGTTGTGGCAGTAAGTGTAATGGCCTTGAGCTAGTGTGCAACATGCACCAGCTACATGTTTGAATGGTTTCTAATTTGTCTGCATTTTCTGCAGATATTATTGTTATCATCATCATTTAAATATATACTTTATACGCAAAGCCTGAAATTTCGTACCTTGCAGAAGACACATCTCTTACAAGACCATTAGGGAGGTAATCTGAGAATTGTATGAAATACATACACACACACTGTGGAAAAAATGCAGTTAAAATGCATAGTACACATGGTAACCACTATGCACTGAAATGTGGGCCTCCAACCTTTTTATGGCAAAGGCCCACACCTATTATTGTGGGCTAGTTTGCGGGCCACATGTGGAAAAATAACAATAAGTGGTACACCTAACTGCCTAAATTAGTGTGTTTTTTAATTGTATGTGTGTGTATATATATATACACACACACGCACACACACACACATACATACACATAATTTACAAATGTGGCCGCGGGCCACATAATACAACCTGGTGGGCCGCGTGTTGGAGACCCATGTTTTAAAAGGTTAAATGCAGTCTGTCACACATTCACTGATAAATTTCTCTGTTCTTATGTCTAACAGTTGTTACACAAATAGTGTGGAATGTGGATATTTTAAACATAGGTTGCTTTATAAGTTGCAGAATGTCTGGTATATTCTTTGTTCACAGTTCCTTTAACTTAATTGCTGAGAAGTTTTGTAATTGCCACAGCTATTTTACATGATAACTGCTGCTGACAGGCAGTAACATTTGGTACAGTTTTTTTAACATAATTGTAATCGTTGGTGTTATATTTACTTTTTTAGATGAGGACATTCAAGGAGAAGGTAACAAGAAAGGTGGTGTTCAAAGGATCAGTGTTTGTTCTTTTTAAGAGTAAAGAACTTGCAGAAGAGTTCTTGAAGAAGGATGCTGTCAAGTATAGTGACATAGAACTAATCAGGAAATGGCAGTAAGTATTTCCATTTAGCAATTTAAAGGACATTGGCTGCCAGTAGGTAGTAATACTACAGTTCTAAAGGTTTGTGACAGGTGCCATGTATTTCTTACAAGTGTCATCTGTAGGTTTACACCTTTAATTTCTTCAGTGATTATCATCAGTTGATACATTAACAAATTAAATTACAGAGTGGATGCAGGTGTCATAAATAATAATTCATGTAATGTGAAAGGGAAAATAAACATACTGTTCTTAGCATGAAGCTGCAAAGAAGGTACATTGTTCTTCCTTGGCAGTAATGCGTATACTAACACTGTTTTCTTTTACATCATGATAATAAATTTCCAGTTACCTAGATTTTTATATACACCTTGCATTTTGTGAGCATCACAATTTTAATTCCAGGTCTGATTATATTGAAAGTAAGAAGAAAGAATGTGATAAAAATGCAAAAAGGTCTAAAAAGACAAAACAAGGAAACCAGCAACAGACAGCACCTCCTGTCAAGGTAGGTGGGTTGTTATCTAAAAAGACAAAACAAGGAAACCAGCCACAGACACTACCTTCCGTCAAGGTAGGTGGGTTGTCATCCTGATATCCTGTTGGGGGAGGGGGGGATGCATAGGGGGCTCTCAGGTGTTCCTCTCTGTTATATGATCCTCAAACATTTTTATGTATCATTTTCACCACTGTACCGTCATCTCTTTCTTCTTCTCCACTGGCCTCGTTTGCATGCGGTATTCCTGCTAGTTCACCTCCAGGGACAGCTAGACTTTACTTTTACTATATCCTATTACAAATTGTGTGGTGATACAAAGTACACTCGTGTTTCAGGAACTTAATTTGCCTAAAGGAGCAGTTTTGCACCTGCAAGGAACTAACAGTGACACAACAAGAGAAATTATAAGGAAAACACTAGTGGAAGAAGGTCTGGATGTTGTTTTTGTCCAGTTTTGCACTGGATGTAGTGAGGCATGGGTAAGGCTGCAGGGCGAGAATTCATCTAAAGAGGTATGTGATTACGTAACCATACCGCAGTTTTTGTGATCCCCATGGAATTGTTTATGATTTAGTATGCTTAGGGTTAAGTGTCGACGCTAGGATTGTGTGTAAGTGGTGTTGTTGGATACATGAAAAAGTTTATTTCTGGCATAATGTAGAGGCTTTGTGATCTATCAGGATGTGACTACATACCTGAGTTGCCACCTGTCATTAGTATGTCACATCAGATATCAGAATTTTGCTGACAGTGTATAACATACATGAACAAGTTCATTTATGACCTTGTGCAAAGTAGGCTTTGTTACAGACAGGTGTGGCTGAAAGTTGGAATTGTGTGACAATTCTACTGAAAGTATCCAATGCTGAATTTAAAAAAAAATATGTGTCTGATTTTTTTTAAATTGTATGTTGTTTTCACTGTGCATTTTTCAATAATGAGTACAGTTATCAGTTGGTAAGTGTACTCATTATTGAAAAATGCATGGTGAAAACAATATGAAATTAATTAATGCCCAATGGGCGAGATTAATTAACACCTACAAAAGTACTAAAGTGAAACTCTGCAGGATAAATGTAGCCATATGGTTCAATAAGGTATGTAGGCAAGAACAACTTATGCCAAAATACATACACATCAGAGTTAATGGAATTCGTTAACTGTACTCATTGTGTGTCTGATAGTTGGGGACTAATACTGGGTCATAGACAGATGTGACATGCACATAAGGTGTAATTCCTTTTTACATTGTAGAGAATGTCTAGAAGTGTGAAAATTACTCGTGTGTTTGGTTGTCCTGCTTTGGGTGTTTGCTTAGGATTCAGAAAGCCTATGTGTCAGTTCTCGTGAGCAAGTTTCATATGGTTCTTTATGCATTAACCATGCAGTCTGGGTGAAATAAATATTTGGGAGGTACTGTGTGTGTGTGTGTGTGTGTGTGCGTGTGTGTGTGTGTGTGTGTGTGTCCTCTCCCAACATGCATATTTCTATCTCCATAACCAAGTATATTTCAGTGAAATTTAGTGTTAGGGGAGTGTGCAGTAAACACTGAGTGATAAATTTAATTTTGAGCTGTGTAGAACCAACGTTACCCATACATGAGTATACAGTTACCATGAACACAATTGTTTTATTGGTTTTTGATTAATGTAACAGTTGTGGTGATGGTAATTGTATGCTCATTTGTAGTACTATGAACACAACGGGATGTCTATTGTAAAAATATTGCTCATATATAAAATTCTAATAAACTGTGTACAAGTGTGTCAAAAATGCTTTGTCATACAAAAAATTAGTATGTGGCATAAAGTGTGGGTGTATCAGCATGCAAGCATGCTGATAACCCAGGGCTTTGTGTAAGTTGCATTATTAACTCCAGTTTGACACTCACCTGATGTGCAGTACTGGAGTCAGGAATTTTTAAAATTGAGTTGACAACTGAAAGTGGTCACAGATTTTGGCTATACATTGGATGAGTGAGATGATGTGCTGTCCAATATATCTGTTTTTGTAATGTCTGAAATCTTCAACTGGGCACTCAATGCATCTGTATAAGATCAATATTTTCAACATTTGGCACGAGCAGGATTAAGGAACACCATCAATCATTGAGTCAGTTTTATCGGTTTAGTAAGTTCATGCCTCACTGTGGAATGTCAGCTGTGTTTCTGTTGTTTATAGTATGTGGAGAAACTGAAGGATCGTAAATTGACATTATGTGGCGCAGAAGTGGAAGTAAGATGTCTGGAAGGTGATGAGGAAGCTGAGTTCTTGGAAAAGGCCGTAAATGAAATAAATAAAGCAAAAGAGCATTGTGATCATCACAGAGCTCGAAAAGGTACGTGAGTTTGTGTATGAATATCTTGCACGTTGAGGATTCAGGCAATGATGCTGTGTAATGGGGGTAGTGGTTCCTAACATTTCAGAGGATTGTGTTGCCTTCAGTATGTCTGGAACCATTTGCTCAGTGACATGATGGCACGTTCCATAAGACTTCATTCCTCCATAAGAACCATGACTGTTACATCCCGCACTTTGTGATACATGTTTGATCTGATGTGGGTTGGTTTGAGGTTGACTTATCTTCACTTCTTAAATTTCCTGTTACCTTTATGCGTCCACTGTTAATTGTACTTCCAGTTCACGATTGAAACATATTCTGAGAGTCTAATATTGCATTATGTCTGTAGGTGGAAAAGGCAGAGGTCAGTGGAAAGGTCAGGGCAAAGGCAAGAGTGGTTTCTTGGGGAAGAGGAAAAAAAATGCAGAGGGTGGAGGACCACCAAATAAAGCAAAACGTGAAGATAAAACAGAAGAACCAGCAATGTCAGATTAATGGAATCTCCACAAACAGGACACACACATTTTACCAATAACTAGATCTTTATCAGAATTGCTGTGCATTGACTGCTACGGTGGTGTCTTAATGTTAAACAGCTTTTATTTTGAATTGTTTTACATAAAAATGTTTAGCCGTATAAGTATTGTTTCGTGGCACATCACCTTGCAGCAGTGGTGATTTGACAAACAGATTACTCTTTTCTGTGTACAAAATGTACAAATGTTTTGTCTTGTTTTGTTAGTAGAAAGTCAGAAGAAAGAACTTTATTAGGCTCCACTGCAGCCGCAATATATGACAGAAATACTTTTTCAGTTAAATTTTGGCATCAGTAATACACACTTCATCTTATAAGAATTGAGGTTTATTTGAATTCATTTTGAGACAAATACTTGTCAGACTGTCAGATATTACATGTTTTGTGTGCACATTACAGCGTGCATGTGCCATTTCAAGAGCTGTGTAAATCTGAATACATATTGAGCAATACAAGATAAAAATGTTTGGTTGTGTAATATATGTAACAGCAATATTTCATTACAGTGAGCCGTAAATCTTGCAAGGCCTGTGTGTGCATGTACCCACTCCTGCCTTGCAAATGTTCGGTTGACATGTTATTCCTTCTAATATAGGTAACAATGACAGACTTATTTACGTTTTGAGCTTCTTATGTGCCTGATTAAGCAGATGGAAGTGAAAGTGAGTGCATGACAAGGTTTCCTTCATTCTGGAATTCATGGGACCTTGTTCGGCTTTTCATGGTGTTCAATTTTGTACTTGCATAATGTGCTGGGAATGGTAACTTGTTTTACGTTTCTGAGTTACTTTTGGAAAATGCGAATGCAGTATTCCAGAATACACAATTATGAGTGCCTGTACAGGATATTGCCACTATAAATTACACCTAATTGTGGGAAATGTTATGACATTAGAAAATGCTAAATATCCCAGAAAGACTAGAAAATGCATACACAGTTATATTGCCCACAAGCTCTATTTCATATGTCCATACCCGTGTTTAAAATTCCATGTTTGGGGACATCATATTTAAACATTGGGCTGTAGAGACATTTAAAATGAAGGGAGTTGTCACTTAATGAAGACACTGAACATAAAATTTCAGGTAACAAGTGGAATAATGTTCAGTGGACATTCCACTGAAAAAAACATCAGTTCAGTATCATAAAAATCACACTTTAACCCTTATTGGTCCATTGTTGAGTTGAATTTGACAGTGCTTTCCACTGTATCATGTCCAGTGTCAAGCTTGAATTGACGCATTATTTTATAGTGTTTTATTCTGGCTTTTCCCTCAGCCTTTGTTATATAGTGGCTGCTTTTGAACTTTTCAAGATTAGAGATATTCTGGAAAATCAGTTTGGACCAGACTGTTGGAATTTACAAGGATAACTTGGGTCATAAAGGTTAAAAATTAATGGAGGTGGGATTTGAAAATGGGGAGCTGGAAGTTCCATGTGGGCCATTTAAAACTGCTCTTCTCAGTATTTAATTAATAATACTGAAACTACACAAGATATTGATGTGAAAGAAAGAGCAGTAGGAAACTTCCTAATTAAAGTTACTGACAGATTTGAGTAGGGGGAAAATAAATTTTTACACTATTTAAAGGTCAACTATAAAATTATATTGCACTGAAAAGCCTCAAGTCATGAATTGAAGTTCGTGCCAGATCGTGTCTATGCTGGCATAGAAGTGTGTTTAATGTTGCCACAGTTAAAATTGAATGTGTAAGAAGTGAAAATTGTTACTGTTGAAAAACAAGCTAAGGGCTTCACACCCATGGGTGCATATGGGCTAATTTTCGCTCCTTGTGAGATATATTCTCAATGTAATATTTTGATGCATTTTGTTAAGTAACATATCTGTTCCTGTGTACATATGTATTCCCGTAAGAATGTTTTGCAGGAAGATTCTTCATTACTGGTTTTGATTAAACTGTGCATCAGGTAATTAAGTTGTTATGTATTCATATATATATATTTCCATATATAATGCTGCATGTTGTGTGTTTCTGTTGCGAGCAATGTGCAGGAGATTTTGAATGAATGGATTCATGATAATGATGAAAATATGCCATTCAGAACATAAAATTGTCATTACACAGTGAAATTTTGTCAGGCTCATAGTTGTATCAGGTTGTTTATATTAAGCTGTATTTCAAGACTGACTCTGTCTCTTTTATCAGGGTCTTGTAGCTGTAAGAACTGTAACTTGCAAGAGATTTTGTTCAACGTAGGGTGTTATATTATCAAAGTTGTGTGCATCTGTTCTCTTGACTGGAATAAGATGTTGTATTTAATTAGTCACATTGTTTTTCTGCAAGCATTGCGGCTTCCTTCCTGCTTACTACATTGACCCGGAAAAATGTTTTAATATATATATATATATATATGATATTTGACATTCTTGTAGTGGCAACTGTTTGTCCTACTTCGTTGTTCATATCAGTCAGTTGGGCAATATGTAGGATTGTTGTCTGCTGGATTTGTGTGTGGAAGAAAGGCTTCAATAGAAACTCAAAATCACATGACATTTATTTTATTCATCAGGTTGATCTGGTTCAGTTGGAGGTGAACAGCCCTGTGCAGTGGCTGTAGAGATTTGCCCACTCATCTGATCAATCTAAACGAAACCAAATTGATCAGATTCTTATGTTGTCTTTGGATGCTTGCTCAGTGGTTTTTTTCTCATGGCTTGGCAGCCTGATTGGGCCTAGGCTTCCTCTGTGGGATTCCTCGATCATGTGTAGTTAGGACACGACACTCAGTAGGACTCCTCTGGACAAGTGATCAGCCCAATGCAGTGACCTCTACCTGACAGCACACAGCACTCACAACAGACAGACATCCGTGCCTCCCAGGGGTATTTGGACCCACAATCTTAGTATGCGAGTGGCCTTAGACCGTGCGGCCACTGGGATCAGCTGATTAGTGGTAAGGGTTGGTAAAAGTTCAGTGTTCTTCCACTGGCAATACAAGGAGTACAGAACAGTACATGATAATTTACACACAAAAACAATTTGATAAATTTAGCGAGAAAATGACAGTGTCACATGTAATGAGGATTCACAATAATTTGCCATACCACACATAAGGTTAAATTCATAAACATTAGTCACGTAAATCATATCCACTAGGCATATATGGGTTTCAAAGCAGATCCTCCTCTATCAACTGCATAGGGTGTTTCAAAAAACGTAGTACATATATGAGCATAACAAAAGATCACAGCAGCATACTGTGACGTCTGCTTAGTTTTAATCGTTATTTCATTATGTTGTGTAATTTGGCCCTTATAGTTGATATTGACCTTATAAAGACAAGGGTATGATGGTGCCTAAATTAAAATAATATGGTGATTAGCAGGGCAGTAATATGAAGGCAATCAGAACATCCCAGTCTGGTGTCCTGATGACATTTTTTCTGGTGACGGGAAGCTGCATTGAAGCACTGATGGCAGGAAGCAGGAAATTGTTGTTAAGATGTTTTGGTAATAGAAGAGTAGATTTTAATGAATTTGTATGTCCATGTACTGTCTGGTAGGAAGAAGTATGTGGACAGTGTCATAGGTGTTAATTAATAATGTTTCAATGTGCTGATTCAACTTGTATAGTTTAAACTGTTTGTTCTTATAGTAAAGGTGTATTTTGGTAGATGTACTGTAAGTATGTAAGGGAATAGTAAAAATGTTTGTTTGTTTGTTTGTGTGTTTGTTTGTTTGTTTGTTTGTTTGTTTTGTAGGTAAATTTGTCTTCTTGTGTGAGTATTGTAAAGAAGATATCAGTGAACCAACTTCACTGGCTCCATGTTCTTTAAGTACTAGTTTTTGATGTGCATGCACAGGCACTGCCTATGATGGTTTGTCTTTACATGTTTTTCCTAGGGCAAGTCAATGTCTACTCACCACCAATTAGCAGTAGTCGGACAAATGCCTGTGAAGTGGGTCTGCCTGGTGTAAGCAAACCTTTGGTGGTGGATTACACTGCTTGAATTCACTGAGCGGGGGTTAAGTACAGATTGTCGGCAGCTTGTGTAGCTAGGATTTTTTGGAGCCTGGGGCGAGCAATCACTATGGCTGCCTCTCCCTCAAGCGGAATTTTAAAAATCATAATCTTTTATAGAAAGTTTATTTATGTGGCTCAATAATTTAAAATTTGTCTAGTGCAGACAATCAGTTTTTTTAAAAGTAGTTTGCCTCCGGCAGCAGCGGCACCATTCCCTTCCAGCTACGTCATTGGTCAACATCATTCGGACGTAATACGCACAGGCAGACCAGAAGGCTGCTGACAGGACTAAAAATAAAGGATGAGCCGTTTGTGGGCCACAACGACTTTCCCCAAATTCATGTAATGGTTACGTGTGCTAGGATGTGTAACAAGGTTTCATCCCGGAGCACTACAGTGCTTGCGCAAGTCGTAGTTCATCTATTTTCTCGCGATTGCGAAATTTCGAACACAATTGTTGGTTTTGTGATTTCGCGGTTACAAAATCTCGAACGCAGTTATTGTTTCCACAAGTTTAAGCGTCACGATTAGCGGGAAATTTTTTATTTCTGAAGGCTCGCGTTTATGCACGCAAATTAATTCCTTACAGCAAAGTGAACAAGGTAAATCACCCCTGTCCGTAAGCAACACGACTGAGTACTGACACGTGAGGACCCAGCCTGCTAGTGAAGTTGAGGATGTGTATGTGAGTAGCAGGTTGTGCTGTGGAACAGTTTTAATGCAGGAAACTACAGTCTGATGCGAGGCTGACTGTTCAAAGACAAGAACTTGTGACACAGCAAACACGTAAGACGCAATTGAAATATGTAATTAGAGTATGTGGATTTTTTTAAACGTAAGTTGTAAGTGGTGATATCAGCGATGGCAGTATGTGGACTGTGGAGACAAAGTATCATCAACAAGAGATTCCTACGCTATGAACAAATCTGCATTCTTTGGCTAAAACAGTAAGTACGAAATAAGAACATTCACTTTTTCTTGTGTATAAACTGCGGCTAGTAGTCACGTAGGAGGCCGGACTTTTCCACACTTTTTAAGGTTAGAACTGTTGTAAAATTTTAATTTGGACTGGCGTACAGAGAACAGTGGATATAATATCTGTTGCAAAATGCATCAAAATCCGTCCGAGTTATATAATAAATTTGTGAAGCAGAAACCCATTTGCGAACGAGTATGTTGTGTACTTGAAAATATTTCCCTCGTTCAGGAAAACGATGAATAATTTGCATGATGCACCAACAGATGGCAGGAGAGTCCATTCTCTGTGATTACCGGAAAACGTAGAAGAAGTCTGTAGAATGAGTATGTGTAGGTGGGTACTCGAGTTATAATCTCATTTGTAGCGTGGAAATATGAACAGTTGTTTGTCAAATAGTAGCCCGCATAGCGCCGAATGGAAGGGCAATGATGAATGAATTCGAAGATGTTCGCGTACTATCCCGGCGTTTACGCAGACGCGCCAAAGTAAACGAGGAAGGTCGTCAGCCAGCATAGCCGTTATCGGCAGCAAGAATAGAACCTAGAATCACCCGAATATGGACTACGAGTGCTAACCACCAGAACTCATAAGTACTGCAGTGAGCATGCCGTGAATGTGGTTAGTACTGAGCTGCATCTTAGAGAAACACGGCACCTGGTCTGTACTCAACAGGCCCCCAGCATTTCCCAGAAAGTGTATATTTATCCTCCAAAAACGCTTCCTTCCACATCCATTTCACTTCATCATTCACGGCATCATTCCTTCGACACCGTATAAGTAAACTGTACCAAATGTGTTAAAACTAACAATTCTACTTGACCTCTTTTAACTCCATAAGGACGAAAACTAACCTGAAATATATTTAGAGATTCAGTTCGTATCGCGCAGTAAACACACTCCATATCGGCTAATCCAGTCTGTTAATGCTGTAGAGGGAAATAATTCATGTTCTGAGATCCATACAAAACACAAAAATTCATTCTACGGACAGAATGAACAATTTCTGAATATTAAATATGGTGATGTAAAAAGTAACCACGAGGGTTTAAAAGGTTAATTATTTTAAATGGACATTATAATTATAACGTGGGTATTCTAGTAGCCAGACTGGTATTAGGCGTTGTGGTTTCGTACCAGTTAATTATAATTTGAAAAACTGTGTCAATTTCATGGAGTAGAGTCCTTCTTGCGAAGCTAGTAGTAGCTCAGCTGGGCAGGAAGTTCAGCTGTTCTTGTATAACCGAATTACTATGCTCGCTGGAGCCCTCCACTGGTCCGTGAATGAGTGAAGATCAGGACAAAAGAAGGCGGAGGCAGCGGGTTGGTGCGAAATGTTTGTAATGAGTCACCAGAATTGCAGAGCGTCTCATTCCACCACACGTATCAGGTCTCAGTTCTAATTACAATTGACGGGTTTGCAGTTCTCAAAAGTTAAACTCTCACGTCGTGCCTGGATAAATTCCGCTGATATTTCCCCAGTGCCAGTGTGTAATAAAAGAACCCGGCTAAGTGACCAGTGGCACTTTTTTATGTATTTCAGTCTGCTTGTCGTGTACCTCCAACGACTGAAATATGGTACTAATGCTTGCGTGTAGTTATTCGGCAGGCTTTATGAAGTAGAAGAAACCACCTTATGTGGGGGTCATGTGTATCCGCCAGTGACCCAGCACTGGTGCATAAACTGGCTGACTGTTGTGTTCTGTGATTAACCCTTTAAAGACGAAGCGTATCTGTTTTATATAAGGACTCAGTGCGTACCGCGCTGTAAACACTCTCCACTTCGGTTATAAAAACCGATCTCTTAATGTTTTATAAGGCAAAAGTTGCTGTTTGTTCTGAGATCCGTACAAAACACATAAACGCAGTGTGGGCACCACGTAGAATTGTTGAATGTGAAACCTAGTGGTGCGTAAAGTTACCGCTAGGGTTTAAGAGGTTAAATTCGACTTCGGTGACTTTCACTGAATGAATGGATTGAAGTAAAAGGTAAAGTTTTCCCTGTGCACACCATGAAGGCATGTGGAGGGAAGAGAGGTATAGCTCCAATCATTCCTAACCTCGGCTCCGGATGAGGTGAACGGTCAACATCATGCTCCGGCCACTTTAGTGCGGGAGAAGGGCCGGCGCGAGACATGTGGGCGCCCCGCGCAGGCTAATAATTAGGCGCCCCTGCAAACGGGTATTCTTTAAACTTTTTGGGCCTAGGACACGGCTGGAGGAAATTTGTGAGGGCGCGTTCCTAAACTGCGAATAATTTTCGGAGGAATTGCTTTCGCATGTGGAAACCTGAGTTTACCAGGACCGTATTTCCGATTATTCCAGTGACATCTCAGCGCCCTATATTTTGGTGCCCCGGGTAGCTGCTTGTTTGGCCCCTTTCTTAGTCCGCCCCTGTCCGGGAAGGAACTCTGATACCCATCGAATGGGAGGCTGGGTGCAAAGGTGAAATGTGGCTGAAAATAAGGCCTATTTTTTGCTGTTAACTATCATGAAGTCGAATTGCATTCGTTGGAACGCTAAAATAAACGTATACAAAGCCATAGTGAGTAGCACCTTTTGTTATGCAAGCGAAATTGGACAATGTCCAAGAAGGCGGAAATGTCCCTTGCAACTACTTAGAAGCAAACATATATGAGCCAATGCAGAAAAATACACAGCGGATAATCTGCTGTAATAGTGAAATACACGTTTTGTATAAGGACGTAGATATAGTAACACATATTATACTCAAATGTCTGGAATGGGCTGGACAAGTGTTCAGGATGGATGGAACTTAGAAAATCTTAGACGGAAAAATATATGTTGGCCGTTCAGTAGGGAAGCCAAAGGACACGTGGACAGACACGGTGACCATAGATGCCAGAAAACTGCTAGGGACGGTAGGATTGAAAAGATTGGCATTGGACGGGTAAATCTGGGAAGAAGAATTGAGGCGTCTATGGCCCGAAATTGGATTGTCGTGCCGTGTAGTAGCGGCAGTAGTAGTAGTAGTAGTAGTAGTAGTAGTAGTAGTAGTAGTAGTATGTACAATTTTTAACAGTTTTAACCCACAATAAGTTTCACCTCAAAGCCGAAAATGGATAAACAGGTCGCAGGTAAAATTAATGAACTGCAAAGAATGTCTTTGTGAATTTCGCATACCACGGTGCGGAGAATAAAGGCCTTTTCCAATATTGCACCTTTTCCCCTAAATTACTCGTGCTAGTTGCATGGCATTGGCAACAGTGCGGCTGGCATGTGTCACTTCCTATAGGCCACCTGTTAGTAGGGAAAGTTGTGGTCGTGGCGTGCGGGCAAGGTAAAGGCCTGGCATCGTCGAGGCAGTGCACATTACGGCGGTAATGGTATGGCCGCGTGGTCGGAAACAACAGGGCTATGTTCTAGTGCAGCAAGGTGAATGCGAGGAACACCTGGAGGATGTTATCAGTCCTTTAGTAGACATGTCCGACATACGTCAACTGGTAAGTGAACTGTCGCAACAGTGTGTTATACTAACGTAGCCTTTCTTATGGTACAGCTTTATGCTGCGTGCATAATGCTAATTGTGTGTCACGTTCCAGCTGTAGGTGAATCTTTTTACAACAGGGTAACCAGCTGCTGGCCCACAAAAAATATTCTGTAGCAGAGGCATTTTGTGGATGTTACCATATGCATGAGTCTATGTAAATGTGACAGCGTATACTCGGAGTAGCTCCCTCAGTGCAGTGCCCAGGCTGCGGTCTTGATGGCCCGGGGTTTGATTCCCTGTAGTGACAGCAGATTTTTCCCTTCTCCGAAACGTCCAGACCGGCTGTGGAGCCCACCCAGCCACCTATTCAGTGGATACCGGGATTGAGTTCTTCGTTGTCCTCGGATTTTACGCTTTGCAGATAGGCAGTTATTTACCGACGTTTCGGGACAATCTATCGGGTGCCATCTTCAAGGGTTGTCACGAAACGTCGGTAACTACCAATCTATGCTGCGTAACACCCCAGAAGAGCGAAGATCTCATTTGCACCGCGATGGAAGCTTGATATGATGATACCGGGTTCTTTGCCGGGGGTAAAACGGCCTAAGCGCAAAGTTAACCACTCACCTCCATCTAGTGCTGAGGTTAAGCATGAATGGAGCTATATGTATGATCTCCCCTGTATGTCCTCATGGCGTTGGCAGGGACAAAGTTACCTGCTGTGTACCTTTGTAAGAAAGGTGCTGTCCTGCATGTCCTTATGTCCATAAAGGATTTTAGTGTCCGAGTGACGGAGGGACGGATCCTCGTGGGACAGAAATGCTGTATGTGTGGGGAGGGGGGGGGCGGAATGTGCTAATAATGTAGACGCTGGACCAAACTGGCTCAGATATTTATCGATTTTATGTCGAGTGATTCATCGATTAGTGAACGCTGAATTGGCAAGTAGACTCATGTGGAAGGAAGCGATGATGGCAAAATTAAAGGGCTAACACGCAGTTTGTCTGGAGTGACTGATGGAAATCATGAAACGTCTGAGGAAAGCAGGATTCCGTGCCAAGATTTGAACCCAGAACTTCCGTCGTGCGAAGCAGGTGTGCAACCCACTTGAGTGCGACGTTTATTGTAAACCGTTCCTAAAACACTGGTAACACTTTGTTTGAGCTTAAGTTAAATTGAGGGCTGTACTGGACCAGTACACACCAGAATTTAATTCCAGATTCAGATGTCAATTGAATTAGAATTCCGTCAAACGCACCTACAAATTTATTGTAAAACAATGTTATTCAGTTTGGCACTGTCAGTTCTGTTGTATATAGAGAATTACATTAAATAACACCACGTATTCCGTCTGACAAAATCGTCATTTTAAGATTTTTAAATTCCGAACCAACATCCAAAAATGTTAAAATACTTGAAGTTTTCAATTATACACCACACCGTGTGCGTTAAATGACACACCGTCAAGAATTACAAGTCGATTGTAATTCATATTTTATATCGTTTGTGAGATCTTACAAAAATTTACATTTTTACCTTTTAAGTTTTTACCTTTACGTTTTAAGTTTTCGTATAAACAAACACCTGATGATGATCGGCCTGATCGAAACATGTAGTGTTTGAAAAAATAATAATAAATACAGGGTGTGTCAGACGTAATAGTACATAGTGTTATTTATGTAACAGTATTATTGTTTACAACATGCTGCATGTTTCAGCGCGAAAGGACCATAATCAGATCGTATATAAATCTACAAATATGAAAGTAAGGTGGCAGGTTTCGTTACAGATCTTTATATTTTTTCTGTTTACCTTCTTTTTATATTTTCATATTTACTCGTACATGAAGCCTCATGATGGTCCTTTCACGCCGAAACGTGTAGCATGTTGTAAACAAAAATATTGTTCTACAACAAATTTGTAGGTGTGTTTGCGTTCTCATTCAGCTGATAACTCAGAACTCCATATTATGCATTTCCCATGGAGATGCATGCAAAATCACATTTATTACCAATTAACTGCACAATTAACGTGCATAAAATTATTAGAATTACAATAAGTCTAGTCAAAACACGACAATTTATTATTTTCAACTACATGTTTCGGCCTGAAAGGCCATCGTAAGTTTGAACTCAAAAATAAAAGAATATATAAACACAGTTTATATGGAACTGAGATCTCAAAATCTCACAGTTTATGTTGTTATGTTTGAATATAGAGCCTTTGGAACAGAATTTGTGATACTATGTATTATAGTGTGACAAAAACTGGGTCAGGAGCATGTCAGTATTAAAAATAAACAGTAATAAGATTATAACTCAGACATGTTTCGGCTATTGATATTAGCCTTCTTCAGGGATACCATTACACAAAGGTACTATATGGTGTTAGAGGATACCGTCGTGTGTAAGTGGTAAGTGGTTTGCTTTTTAACGCCATATACTTCCTATGTGTAATGTTACTCCTCGAAGATGGTTAATATCAATATCCGAAACATGTTTGAGTTATCATATATATATATATATTATGGTAATTGTTCAGTTTATTGATAATAAATGTGATCTTGCATATCCGTAAAACACAAGGGGATGTTTTATTTTCTATGTTGTATACCGTGCATATTTTACACTGTTAAGATAGACCAACATATACACAGTGTTTACAATTATACGTTTGTATCAGTATCACTCCTACATGTTTCGGTGGTCAAGCCACGTCATCAGGGGGCACCAAAGGTCACAGGCTCTGTTCTGCATCTGAAGTCATATAATATTACAATTAACCCTTTAAAGACGAAACGTGTCTTATTTTATATAAGGACTCAGCGCGTACCGCGCTGTAAACACATTCCGTCTCAGTTATAAAAACCAGTCTGTTAATGTTGCCAAAGGCGAAAGTCACTGTTTGTTCTGAGAGCCGTACAAAACACTGAAACTTAATGCGAGAAACACTTAGAATTATTGAATGTTAAACCTGGTTGCAAGTAAAATAACCGCTAGGCTTTAAAAGGTTAAGACACAAATCAGTGTTCCAGTCTGTGATGGTGTATACGCACCCAGATCATTGTGGTTAAAATAACGACATTTCACTTTCTCTCGGACGGAAAGCGGATGTCATTTGTCACCCCCTCCCCCTTTTGCACTTAGGACAATGTCAGCATCCTACACGGCGTCATGTCCCAGAAGATCACTATGTTGTTATTGCCATGAAACCCTCAAAGTTTTACTCGACCTCGAAGTCTCCTTTCTGCCAAATTTTATCAACGTACGTCGAGTAATTTTAAAGCTGAAACGCCCAGAAAAAGGGACGGATAGACACGACAGTCCGTTCTATGCTGTTGATGCAAATGACACCTAATAACTAGGAAACGTTAAAACAGAACAGACGCGTGGCAGCGATTGTGCCGACAAGGTAAACCTTCGCATTTACCTTACCTTGGCACTATAAATAGCAGTGTTGCGACGTTATCTTTTTCAGGAGGTGTATAAAATGAAGACCTAATTGGGAGGTCGCGTCTGTGTGTTTACCCTTCACGTAATTTATTTCCGGTACTGCGTAGATTCCGGTTTGTCATGGCAAAAGCAGCATTCAAGTAGAAGAAGGTTTTTTTGACCAGCAGATTGGATTAGAATTTAAGGAAGAAACCAGTAAAGTACTACACTGGGAGCATAGCTTTGTGTGGTGCTGAAACTTGGACACTCCAGGAAATATATCAGAAATATCTGAAAAGTTTTCCAGTGTGGTCTTGGAGAAGAATGGAGAAGATCAGTTGGACCGATCGTGTGAGAAATGAAGAAGTGTTACAAAGAGTCAAGGAGGAGAAGACTGCTCTGCAAACAATAAAAAGAATGAAGGCTAACTCGATTGGTCACATCTTGCGTAGAAACTGCCTTCTGAAACATGTTATTGAAGGAAAGATAGAGGGAAGGATCAAAGTGACAGGAAGATGAGGAAGAGGATGTAAACAGCTACTGGATGACCCTTATGAAACGAGAGTATACTGGAAATTGAAAGAGGAAGCACTAGATGGCACTTTGTGGAGAACTGGCTTTGGAAGACGCTATCGACCTGTCGTAAGGCGGAATACAGTATGAAAAACTAGCGGGTACGTAGTGTTTGGTAGAATTTAATTTTCGCGGACGTCAGTTAACTGCAAACCATAATTTTCACGAAGACGGTCTGTCGTACTGTTACTTGTATAAAATAAGTTAATGTAGCCATCATGGCTGAAAGTCCTTGTTCAGAAGCTAGTAGTAGCTCAGCTGATAAAAAATCGCCCAATTCCCTTTAGAGATCCTGAAGGTTTGTTACTGTGTTTGCAGAAGGCCGCACTGTTCCTGCTGTCCCGCTCAAATCGTCACCCTGTTTCTGTGCCTTTCACTTTAATATTATCCCACTGCCTACGTCATTCACTCCCAAATGGTCTGTTGCGTTGAAATTATGCGAACACAATCTTTTACGCATTGCCTATTGCGTGCTAATGTTCCGCCCATCGCGACTTCAGTTACGCTAACAATAATATGATCTACACGAATTATGAAGCTCCCCTCACCAGATTACGTAGAATTCTCTCTTCTGCCGTCGTTTTATCTTCTGTGGGTTCAGATTCAACAGCCTTAACCCGTGTTTATGCTTTATAGAGGAGAAACAACTTTCACAATTTGACATTTCAGAATGTATGTGTAAAGCGCTATGCCTTGAAGACATGTGTGGAAGTGTCGTTATTACTCCACGTATACATAACTTCAACAAACGAGTTCTTTCACCACGGTGCAGGTGGGTGGTTACAATCACGCACCGACACCTTTACCCCCACCAACCACCGGGGATATCTTTTGGATAGAAGACTGGGCAAGCCTGAGAGCGGGACTGGACTCTCTGAAGAAGCGTTTGACTCTGCAGGGAGTCGAACGATTACTCGGTTTTCTGGGCTCTAGTATAATCGGTGTGCCGGTTGACGTATCCCCGTTGCTGGCATACAGGTTAGGAAGGAAATTGGGCACAGTATATGCGGAGCTGTAAATACACTGCCAGGTGTTCCCCTTAAGAGACCGGATTTTATAACCAAAGTGGAGAGTGTTTACAGTGTGGTACGCGCTGAGTCCTTATATAAAACAGACACACTTCGTCTTTAAAGGGTTAATGGAGAGAAGTGATTTTTAGGGAGATAGAAGCGCCAGAGAATTTAAACGCTACGTTGTTAGTGACACTCCCATCCCAGCATTTCGCCATGCTCATGCTGTTGATGGTAGTAAATGGAAACCTAAGATAGAAATGGGGGAATTTACAAGGATCTTTCCTTTTATATGTAAACCTCACCCCTGCTGTTTGACAACAAAAGGGCATGTTGTAACAGAGAGACTAGCCTGACGTCTAACCTAAGCACCTGTCTTAAGGAAGGAGGGAAACACGCATGACAGAGAGAGACTAGCCTGACGTCTAACCTAAGCACCTGTCTTAAGGAAGGAGGGAAACACGCATGACAGAGAGAGACTAGCCTGACGTCTAACTTAAGCCCCTGTCATAAGGGAGGAGGGAAACACGCGTGACAGAGAGAGACTAACCTGACGTCTAACCTAAGTCCTGCTTACACGGCAACACCGCGGTGGGGTTATAGCAGGATAGGTCCATTTACAATTATTTTATGCCAGTATCAGGGTTTATAAAAATTCTTCCGTTGGTTCAGAATATAATAAGACGGTTGATTGGATTGTTTTGTGGTAACTTACTGCCGCCGTGATAATGATGCGTATGAGGGTCGGTCTCCTTCCACCCTCGCCCCTTTTTGTTCTTCGCACAAAGGGTACGACTGAAGTGCAGAACAAATTAAATTAGCATTCTGATGCGTGACCGAACGAGTGCTTCCCCGACTTGCGTTGCGTTAAGCCATCTAAAATATTGCAGTGTAATGACTAAGCATGAAGTGACGACCGTAGCCAGTTTTTCAAGGTCAAGGCCTTTGTAATATATTTCAACTGAAACGAGTGTTTAGGTGTTTCGAGCATGCTGTGGACAAACCTACCTTTGTATGGCTGGGTTTGTAAAATGTGCGTTTATGTATAATCTGTCACAAAATTGCTGAATTTAGAATTGAGACATACTCAAGGCATAAATAGTTTAAGCGAAACCAGAATGTTTGACCCACATATGTACTTCATGCTGGCACGGCTAAAGATTTTATAAAATCAGCAAAATTAGAGACTTTGTGGGATCTTTCCTTGTATACCCCCCCCCCCCCACCCACCCCCCCCACCACCACTCGACCGGTAGAGGCACTGCAGCCGCACGGTAGATGGGCATATTGTAACAGAGAGAGAGAGACTAGCCTGACGTCTAACCTAAGCCCTTGCCCTGGAGGGGATGTAGCAGGAAAGGTCCGACTTTGTGTTATACATCCACTCTGCTTTAACCTCATGATGACTGACGTAAACCGAAACGTGTAGTTACAGAGCGACTGTCAGTCCCTTAATGATAAAATCGGCTGTGATATAAAGAATGGCTTAATTGCATTCAGGGTTAAGGAAATATTCCAGTTATTTAGATGTAAATTACTGGATACAGGGTACAGTATACCCTCCTGAAATCTTCTGCCATATTTAGGAAATAGGTTAATGAAAATAGATTATCAAGTTCTGAATGGTTCATAAAGTTCACATTTGCCACAGTTCCTGTTCTGTGGAGTGGAATAACCAACGTCAGCATTTGAGCCGGACACAACGTTTCTGATTTTTTGTGCCTTATCCTTTTAAAGCCTAGCGGTAACTTTACGTACCACCAGGTTTAACATTAAAAAATTCTACGTGGTGCCCACATTGCGTTTATTTGTTTTGTACGGATCTCAGAACAAACAGCAACTTTTGCCTTATAAAACATTAAGAGACTGGTTTTTATAACCGAAGTGGAATGTTTACAGCGCGGTACGCACTGAGTCCTTATATAAAACAAATACGCATCGTCTTTAAAGGGTTAACAAGGAAACGTGCGGCGTGTATTGTACGTGGGATCCAAATTATCAGACGGCATATAATCGCTACGTAATTATTAACGTGATAAGCAACGAGCAGCCAGTCAGATTATACAGAATAGCAGGAGGCGGTGACGGCAGAATATTTTGTCGTCCTTTCCCGTTGTTATCGGAGTACAACACGTGATAACCATTGCTGTTACTTGCGTGTTCTGAAGTATGGCAAAGTAATTCAGGCGACATTGTGAGATGTGCGGCTTTCGTTCCATGGAACGCATCTCATTCCACTTTGTCGAATAAGCACGTTACAGCAGTGGTTTCCAAACCACAGAAATTTCGTCCCAGCCAATATGACACGTTACAGCAGTGGTTTCCAGACTGTAGACATTTCGTCCTAGACAAAAGGACACGTTACAGCAGTGGTTTTGAAACTAGATATTTCATCGTAGAGAGAGGGACACGTTTCTCCTTGACTTTTGAACAACAGCCCTGCCAGCAACTAGGCTGGCGACAGCATTTCTTCCTAGTTCACTGGTACACGCAAGCTTCCTCATCCAGCTAAATGTGTCTTCGTCAGCTCGGAGACACCGTCGAGGAAGCTTATCTACGCCTTGGTCTTCTGAATTATCTCTTTTCCCCCCAGACTCTGGGATTACTGTTTTATACACATCTCTCGCACTTCATGTCTTTATATTTAGATTTTACTGATCGACTCGACGTAGTCAGTATAGCGACTGTGCTACGGGCTAGACAACCACTGAACTGTGGTTAGATTGCCGACAGGGGCTGAAGATTTTCCACTTTCCGTAACGTCCATACCACCTCTGGAGCCCACCCATCCTCCTGTTCAGTGTGTAAAACGGTGCCATCTTTCTTCAATTTGACGACTTCCCTCCAGAACTGAGGTTAAGAATGAGTGGAGCTGTACATGCAATCCCCCATTTTTCTTCATCTCTTGTATAGAGACAGCTTTACCCGCTTCATTCACGGAACTATTTCCGAGAATTCTGAATACATCAGTGTTTTAGCTGCAAAGTGGATTAACCCATGGTAATACCAAGAAATGGATAGGATTGTTGGCGATAAGTATGATGTAATTACACATGGTGAAAATTGAAATGCTGTTGGTGGGAAGCGAATTCCGCGCGTTACAGCGTGGTCCTTTGGTGATAAAATGCTGTGGAAACGAACTTGAAGCGTTGTCAAACGTTTGAGTGAGTGAGTGAGTGAGTGACTGAGTGAGTGAGTGACTGAGTGAGTGAGTGAGTGAATGAGTGATTGATTGATTAAGTCAGTCAGTCAGTCAGTCAGTCAGTCAGTGATTGAGTTATTGAGTGAGTGAGAGGGTGTCAGTGATTGACTAAGTGAGAGAGTGATTGAGTGAGAGAGTGATTGAGTGAGTCAGTGATTGGGTGAGTGATTGATTGAGTGGGTGAGTGAGTGAGTTAGTCAGTGATTGATTGATTGATTGATTGATTGATTGAGTGAGTGAGTGAGAGTGATTGAGTCAGTGGTTGAGTGATTGATTGATTGAGTGAGTGAGTGAGTGAGTGAGTGAGTGAGTGAGTGAGTGAGTGAGTGAGTGAGAAAATGCGAGACACTTTATGGAGCAGAGACCTACTTCAGAAGCTAGCAGTTTCTCAGTTAGTGCATGAGCTGCACGCGTTTTATGGAAGCAGAATTTCCTTACCGTCTTCACAACAGCCCGCCAGTTGCCTATCAGGTGCGCACCCATAATTTTTCCTTTTTGGGGGGGGGGGGCGACCCTGGGACTGTATATATTTTATGTTTGATTTTAACAGTTGTTATAAAAATCATGTAAATACAACGTAACAAAGGTTGCAACTGCATCTATATTCATACGAATATAACTACATGTTCCTTGACTTAATCACAGTGTCCTATATTCTTATTTTTTTATTTTATTGATTTATTTTTCGAAATTTTAATGTACTAATTATCAGCTGATTTCAGCGGCTGATTTCGGCTGAAGGGGAAATCACGTAAAACTTTTGATATCATAATATCTACAAAAATATGTTTTTTTAATTTCGGGTTTGGGGGTTCGGGGGGGGCTGCATCCTGGCAGCCCAGCCCCCCTTGGGTGCGCCCCCTGTTCTCTATACTAAGCCAGATGAAGCCAGTCCACGCCCTTCCATCCAGCTTCTTTGTGATCCATTTTAATATTACCTTCAGATCTACGCCTAGGTCCTGCAAATACCATCATTCCTTCAAGTTTTCGCACCAAAACTCTGTACGCGTTTCTCTTATTCCCATACATGTCACCTGACCCACACACCTCATCTCCCTCGACTTAATCATCCCAATAACTTTCGGTGAGAACCGAAAAGGAATTATGTATGACATTGATTGGGCCAGTAACGTACGTCTGTGAAACACGGACGTTATCAGTACGAGATGTAAACAACTTGCTTGTATTTGAAAGACACATGTTAAGAAGGATATATGGTGCAGTACAAACTGAAGAAGGATGGAGAATAAGAAATACTGATGAACTGGAGAAATTTATGGTAGGAGAATATATAGTTAAATGCAGAAGAGCGCAGAAGATAAAACGGTGGGGACGTCTTATAAACAGGATGGAAAAAAACAAAAACAGTGAGGAAGATTACGGAATGAGATGTATAGGACGCCCAAAAAATATATGGAAAAATGAAGTGCTGAATGTTTTAAAGAAATTAAAAGTGAACAATTGGACATATCTCGTTAACCTTTTAAAGCCTAGCGGTAACTTTACATACGACCAGGTTTAACATTAAAAAATTCAACGTGGTGCCCACATTGCGTTTATGTGTTTTGTACGGATCTCAGAACAAACAGCAACTTTTGCCTTATAAAACATTAAGAGACTGGTTTTTATAACCGAAGTGGAGAGTGTTTACAGCGCGGTACGCACTGAGTCCTTATATAAAACAGATACGCTTCGTCCTTAAAGGGTTAAAAACAGAATTAGTGCAGAAGACCAACCCCCACAAAGGGTTTTAGCGTCAGCAGAAGAAGAAGAAATTTGGTGAGGAGAAGAAATTACAAAGCTCGTCGGTGTAATTTTCTCTGCGATCCTGTTACTGCCACCGGCGTAGGCCCAAACATCCCCCTGAGCAGCCTACTCTCAAACGTCCTGATCGCATGTTTTTCCCTCCATGAGTGACGGAGAGCGCTAATGTACGGAATGAAGGCCAGAGTGAAGGGCACCCTCCATTTATGTTCTGTAAAACGAAGCAGTCGGCTGCATTAGAACTGCCGCGTTTTCAACGCTCGTGTATTATGGCCCAAAAGTTCCAGAGCGTTCCCGCTACGCTTACCTGCTCGCTAGATGAAAATGAGATCAAATGATTAGGTATGTTGTCAGCACTGATTCTCGTGATGTGCGAATGTGTAACGAAATGACTTGCTGGAAAGGAATTTGTGGCTTCTTGAATGTACAGGTCACATGCCGCTGCGGTATTCCGTCAAGGCCTGGTGTGATAACACAGTATAGGGTGAGCACACATTGTCTTCACTATTGCCATTCCCTGTTGTGAATATGTACAGAAATGGATATTTGTGATCAAGACAGATGCAAAGTTCGCGGATTGCTTTGTGACGTTTCAGTGTATTAAGGGAATCCAAGACGTCCTTAACTCTGTACAGCAAAACCCTTCCTGATGGTCTTATGGTCCCTCAAATACTGCAGAAACTTCCCACCCTTTTTGACACCTGAATTGTCATTGTCATTTGTCACAGCCTGCCACCTGTATCTGTCCTCAGCCAGATTAATCCATTCCACCCTTTCACGACATATATAATTGATATCGATTTTAATATTATCTTTCCATATATGCGTAGATTTTTTAGTGATAATTGCTGTCCCTGTTTTCAGTTCATGATTTATCGTCTATGCTATGCACCCCGCCCATCTCCTCCTCCTTGACTTAATCATTCCAATAATCAGGGGTGTACAAATCTCGGACGACTACCCTTTTGGGTTCTGACTATGGAATTTGCTTCATGTCACCCTTCTGGCGCCTAAGTTTTGAGGTGGCTCCTAGATTTTGGGGAAGTTTGTGTAACCCTGCCATTTATATTTGTTCAAGAGTTCAGGATATGAAGTTCTTCACTCCATGTTGTCCTCTGGCTTCCAGCCTCCAGTTGCTTCCATTTAGGTCTGAATATCCCCCTTGGTACGGGGCCGCGGTGGCGCAGTTGGTTGAGACACTGCGCTACAAACCGGAAGGTCACGGGTTCGATTCCCGATGTTGTCACTGGAATTTTCGGTCGCACTATGGCCCTGAGTACCAAGAATATTTCCTGGGGGGTAAACGCGGCCGGTGCGTAGGGCTGACAACCTTACCGCCTTCAAGTGCCGACTGTCTAGAAATCTGGGAGCTTCAACCTCCCGGAACGCTCAGGGCCTGTCCAGGCCTGTAATGGGACTGCTTTACCTTTTTATCCCCCCTCGGTATCCTGCCCTCAGACACCTTCAGTCTGTTGCAGCTAATGTAAGAGACCAAGTTTCACATCCATGCAAAAGAACAGGTACAATTATAGTTGTGTAGATTTTAATGTTTGTATTTTTCTCTTCTCCAAAACGTCCAAATCGGCTCTGGGGCCCACCCAGCCTCATTAAATCGGTAACGGGTTTGTTTCCCGGAAGTAAAGCGGCCGGGGCGTGAAGTTGACCACTTACCTCCATCTAGTGCCGAGGTTATGAATGGGTGGAGATGTACTTCTTCTCCCCCTATATGCCATTATGGCGTGGATAGGGAGCCGTTCCTTACTTTATGTTTTTTACTTGGCAGATGGGAAGACAAAGGGAGGGTATAAACTGAGGTTAGGTACGAGGTGAATCTTGCAGTAAGTCTCAAACGCCAGATACTGTGACGTGTATGCACATAATTGAGTTGAGCTCAGCATTTAATGCATTTGGTCGGTGTCTGTAGGATACTGAGAGAAGTGTTACATTGGGCGTTTAATTCCCGGTAATTGAGTTGATGGTCTTGCGGTCTGAAGACGCTTTGTTCCAAGCCTAATACGTCGCTTCAATTTTTCCTCTCATTTCCCTAACCCACCCGCGCACCCCCGCTCCTTCTACTTAACGATTAGAGCGTAAAGTGACGCGGTAGCGAATGGCGTTCAAGAATGGCCTAAATTAAAGTACCGTCCCGTAATTTGGCGGGAAGGACTCAGGAAAATCAGGCCCGCGGTTCGTGTCCATGGCATAATAGTTAAGGACAAGGCTAGCATTGTCTTTTTAACGTTTTTTTTACAATAAAACACTATACCAACTTTATAAAAACATATATTGCCTTCTAACTCCACGAAACGGAGAAGCTAATAGTTTCTTGTCTTGTCATGAAATTCTCCGCATTTTGTGGAAGGCAAAGTTCATTATCGAGTTCACAAAGGCACACGACTTTTCCCTGTCGTCAGCTAGATCAGTCCATGACCCTATACTAATTCTTGAAGATCCATTTTAATATTATCCTGCCATCCACGCCTGTGTCTTCGGAGTGGTCTCGTCCCGTCACGTTTCCCAGCCCACACCGTCTATGCACTTTTCCTCTCCCGCATAGGTGCCATGTTTAATTTTTTATATTAAATTCTCTGGTAATACTTGAAGTGTCATACAGTCATGTGCATGTAGCACGTATGGGGGAAAAGAGAGGTGCATACAGCATTTTGGTGGGGAGACCTGAGGGAAGGAGACCACTTGGGAGACCCAGGCGTAGATGGGAGGATAATATTAAAATGAATCTTCAAGACGTGGGATGGAGGCATGGACTGAATTGAGCTGGCTCAGGACAGAGACATGTGGTGGGCTGTTGTGAATGCGGTAATGAATCTCCGGGTTCCATAAAATGCGGGGAATTTTTTTGACTAGCTGAGAAACTGTTAGCTTCTCAAGAAGGCCTCTGCTCCGTGGAGTTAGTTAGTTAGTTAGTTAGTTAGTTAGTTAGTTAGTTAGTTAGTTAGTTAGTTAGTTAGTTAGTTAGTTAGTCAGTCAGTCAGTCAGTCAGTCAGTCAGTCAGTCAGTCAGTCAGTCGTACAGTCATGTACGTAAAGCTTTGAGTCTGTCACTATGTCTTACTGATTTCCTTGATAGTGGACAAGATTGGGCGGAACCTTTTGGAGATCTATTAACCCTTTAAAGGCGAAGCGTGTCTGTTTTATATAAGGACCCAGTGCGTACCGCGCTGTAAACACTCTCCACTTTAGTTATAAAAACCAATCTCTTAATGTTTTATAAGGCAAAAGTTGCTGTTTGTTCTGAGATCTGTACAAAACACATAAACGCAATGTCGGCACCACGTAGAATGTTTTAATGTTAAACCTGGTGGTATGTAAAGTTACCGCTAGGCTTTAAAAGGTTAAAGGCAGGTGGGGAGTCCCAACGGCAATGAATGTAATTGGTTTCAATTTTATGATAGGCAGCATAATTTCCATGCTTTATCGACTCGGTGACGGTTAAATGCATTAATCGTGACGGAAGGCAGTCCGTTGTGTTTCACAAACTGTTGACATAATATAGAAATACAACCTGACATCAACATTTTGCTATAAAATATTTTGTTTTTATAAAATCCCTACATAGTAATGATACACAACAAGCCCCGTTTTACATATTTTCATGAGCTGATGGGACCCAATTGGCTCCAAAGGCGTAGAAATTTCGTAAAAAAACAAATTTATTGTTTTTAAAATAAAGTAGAAATATTTTCTGTTTTATTTATAAGTGTATTAACCTTTAAAAGCCTAGCGGTAACTTTACATACGACCAGGTTTAACATTAAAAATTTCTACGTCGTGCCCACATTGCGTTTATGTGTTTTGTACGGATCTCAGAACAAACAGCAACTTTTGCCTTATAAAACATTAAGAGACTGGTTTTTATAACCGAAGTGGAGAGTGTTTGCAGCGCGGTACGCACTGAGTCCTTATATAAAACCGATACGCTTCGTCTTTAAAGGGTTAATGTGTTATCTTCCTCGCTAAACTGGGTGTTGTTCTAACCAAAGTGGCCACATAAAAATCCCGGGTACGTCGAGTAGGCGACGACCACTTCCAGATCCTTTCCGAGTCTTCATTCATCTTGCTATTAGACTTTACCAGTTTCCTTTCGCCGCAGGTGATATGCTGCCTTAATTAAGATGCACGCTAGAGTTGAGAATTGGGGGTGCGCAAGTTTAGATTCTGTCTGCAAGAAAAAGGCTTTTAAAGTCTCAATTAGTTCAGTTGAATTTAATTAAACTCCATAGCTTCCAATTACTGCAGCGGAACTGCACGTACCGAACTTAAACCCCCCTGCTCAGCTCCATTTGTATTTCCGTCCCACACAATATGAAGGTGTTTTGGGAGATTAGAAATCGTGGCGACAAAAATAAAGACCGTGATTGGTGTGTGTGTGTGTGTGTGTGTGTGTGTGTGTGTGTGTGTGTGTGTGTGTGTGTGTGTGTGTGTGTGTGCGCTTGCGTGAGTGCGTTTGTATGTATGTATTTGGCCACTAACATAAAATTCCAATTGCCGCAACATAAATATTACTTCTGCGATTTCCTGCATTTTTCAGAAAAAAAAAAAAGCCTTGAACGTTACAGACTCATTTTTAATGCTTGCTATAGCTTTGATAGCCGTGCTATTAAGAAAGCATTTGTTATCACTGCGAAGCAGGAGTGGATAAAATATTCTCCTTTCGTTCACGTTATTTTCCTAGTGTAAAGTCCGCAGTACAAATGCATGTAAGAATTGTCTTTCATATTCATTACATAATGCAGGCTCTTTGCGTCTGCAGTAATAATAGACGCAACTATAATTTCACTGTTTTTGCACTGCAGTTTGTGGCTGTAAGTCGGGAGTGGTGGTAAACCGAAATACTGTGTAATGAGAAATTTCTCTTTGCAGACTATTGTGGTCGCCAAGTGAAGGTGGCGTTGTATGGGAGTGTGACCCTATGTAGGCTGTTACGCTGTCACGACGGTTGTTAATCAGATGCTTTATACGTTTTGACACCGTATATAATTGTTTGTTATATACGGACGTTTCGGAGGAACTCACTGCCTCCATCTTCAGGGTACAAGATGGATAGACGGGGTTTTCAATACATGATCCTTACCTATCTACCAAACTAAAATAATTCACTGTTTTCATTTGAATGTAACTAGGTTTTAAATAATTAAATTTTTAGAGTTTGTCGAAACAAGTGGATGCATCAACCTTTTAAAGCCTAGCGGTAACTTTACATACTACCAGGTTTAACATTAAAAAATTCTACGTGGTGCCCACATTGCGTTTATGTGTTTTGTACGGATCTCAGAACAAACAGCAACTTTTGCCTTATAAAACATTAAGAGATCGGTTTTTATAACCGAAGTGGAGAGTGTTTACAGCGCGGTACGCCCTGAGTCCTTATATAAAACAGATACGCTTCGTCTTTAAAGGGTTAAACTTTCCTTTTGTATTGTCACAGGCGTGAACCAGTCGTGCCTGTTTGGCCGTCACTAACATATAGCGTTGCATATTGCCATCTGTTTCTTATTCAGTGACAGAAACCAAAACAAAATGCCACAATGCTTTGTGTTGGTTCTGCTTGTATGTCATTTTTATGTGGGAACATCACTGAAAATTGATGTGAAGCCATAGTACGTGTCATTCGAACTGCAGATACGTTTACAAACAGCGCAGCTCTCCGCAAATCACAAGAAAACTAAAAAAAGTATGTTTAACCCTTTAAAGACGAAGCGTATCTGTTTTATATAAGGGCTCAGTGCGTACCGCGCTGTAAACATTCTCCACTTCGGTTATAAAAACCAGTCTCTTAATGTTTTATAAGGCAAAAGTTGCTGTTTGTTCTGAGATCCGTACAAAACACGTAAACGCAACGTGGGCACCACGTAGAATTTTTTAATGTTAAACCTGGTCGTATATAAAGTTACCGCTAGGCTTTAAAAGGTTAAAGACGAAGCGTATCTGTTTTATATAAGGGCTCAGTGCGTACCGCGCTGTAAACATTCTCCACTTCGGTTATAAAAACCAGTCTCTTAATGTTTTATAAGGCAAAAGTTGCTGTTTGTTCTGAGATCCGTACAAAACACATAAACGCAACGTGGGCACCACGTAGAATTTTTTAATGTTAAACCTGGTCGTATGTAAAGTTACCGCTAGGCTTTAAACGGTTAACAACACCCAGAGCACGCACTGTGCCTTGATGACAGCCAGTTCCCTCACCCTTGCAACTCCAGTCAGGACTGTGAGGCCAATGAAATAAGGACAAGGAGGTATAATAAAGTGACGTGAATTTATCTTCATATAGTAATTAATGTGACATCTACACACCAAATCCTACTGTCATCTCAGCACCAACACACCATCCCAGACAAAAGGACCACTCTGTGCGCATCACTAGTGTGAGGTCCTTTGAATTTTCAACGGGAATATTTGACAGTTTCCATCTCTGGCTGTGATTTCCACAGATCACCTTTCCATTTATCCACTGTGGAATAAAAATTTCATTGGATATGCACATCACGAACTTCAAAATTTGATGAAAGCGTGATGGAATATGCGGCCTTACCCTTTATACAGAAGTTTTTATCGGCAGCTGTAATACCTACCGAACCGTATTTACCTCTCAACTGTTTCATAATGACAGGCTGTTTGGGGAATTACTGTCATTGGGAGTGTGTTCCATAAATGTAAGAACGCCTTGCTGTGTAGGGACAGAACAGGGGCAGCGTTTCAATTCTTAGGAGTCACTGAATGGTGCAGAGATATCTGGGAAGAGCTTATCGCCCTATAACCTTTGCCTTCTTGAACACTAATATGTTAGGTATACAAATTCAGTTCCTACCTCACAGTAAACACTCAGTCTCCACTACAAAGATTACTCAGTTAATGATGTGTCTGGAAATAACTGATGTTATTGTTGGAAACACAGTTCAGAGTTTCTGTAAGATAAATCGGGTGGTATGTAGTTTATAATAACGGCTAAGCTTTAAGTGCTACTGTCAATACGAAGAGATTCCGTTTAACCTTTTAAGGCCTAGCGGTAACTTTACGTACCGCCAGGTTTAACATTAAAAAATTCTACGTGGTGCCCACATTGCGTTTATGTGTTTTGTACGGATCTCAGAACAAACAGCAACTTTTGCCTTATAAAACATTAAGAGATTGGTTTTTATAACCGAAGTGGAGAGTGTTTACAGCGCGGTACGCACTGAGTCCTTATATAAAACGGATACGCTTCGTCTTTAAAGGGTTAATTATGTCCTCGTGAAGATAATAATTATGACAATTAATTATGCACATACGCTTCAGGTATTTGTTGGTCAAAAAGTGTAAAAAACCATAACAGAAAATGCAGAAATTCCATGGAAGTTGGCCTAGAATTTAAGGCAGATTAAATTAAGCTGTAAATGTTGAAAGGTTTTAAAAGAATGGTCTCAGGATATAGTCAGTGGCGGGTTTGTATTGTGACAGCGATGAATTTTTTATTGTGACAACGGCCAAATTTGTTTTGTGACAGCGATGAATTTTCTATTGTGCCATTGTTGAATTTTGTATCGTGACAGCGATGAAATTTGTATTGTGACAGCGATGAAATTTGTATTGTGACAGCGATGAAATTTGTATTTTGACAGCGATGAAATTTGTATTGTGACAGCGATGAAATTTGTATTTTGACAGCGATGAATTTTTGTTGTGACGGTGATAAACGTTTTGAAGTAGGCCAGCGTTGTAACAAGGAGCTGTGAACAGATATGCGTCGTGTAACAACAGCGCAAGGAGTGATATCATTGACACGTGACGGGTCAGACGCGAAGTGTTGCTTGTGGGAATTGCGTGCAGCCTGATAATGCGTGTCGCAGTCCGGTTATCCTGCGTTTTCGTGGTTCTGCCAGTGCCTCCACGCAAATACGGGACTGTAATTTATGTGCCTCAAATTTCGCTAAACTTGTTCTCTTCCGCATCCTTCCCAATTCACTGATCGCCCCGCTGTTCGATGCAACACAACTGTAACTGTTTAAAATAGCCGTTAAGTAATCCAACAGTACAAAAATATGTGCCTTTGTAAGTGATAACTGATCAGAAAATGAAGGTAGGACCCTGCGATTTTGATAGTAGCCCTAGGACAGTCATGAGGCGTGCCGTGCCAAATATAATAACAGTAATCGGTAAATAAATATTAAGATTGCGGTATTTTTTTAATTTGACGCAGTGTAATTTCGTAGAGCTTTATGCGTCTTCAGGGTATAAGAGTAAATGCCTGCCACAGTATAACACGTAACATGCAATAAGAACCTACTTAACCTTTTAAAGCCTAGCGGTAACTTTACATACGACCAGGTTTAACATTAAAAAATTCTACGTGGTGCCCACATTGCGTTTATGTGTTTTGTACGGATCTCAGAACAAACAGAAACTTTTGCCTTATAAAACATTAAGAGATTGGTTTGTATAACCGAGGTGGGGAGTGTTTACAGCGCGGTTCGCGCTGAGTCGTTATATAAAACAGATACGCTTCGTCTTTAAAGTGTTAATATTTACAGCCCTTAGAAACTTAAATTTCATAAGTAAATAAATAAATAAATAAATAAATAAATAACTTGCTGGGGGATATTTTTACTTCTTGGCGCAAATAAACTTTATGTGAGGCTCAGCTGTTTCTCTGGTATCCACGACCTACGTCAATCGTGGGCAGTGTTACATCATCCCGGGCTGTACGCAGCATACCAGCAGCTGCTCCGTTCATGATCCGTTGCTATCTTCAGCGTCAATGTTCAAAAGACGTCACTGGGTCTTGCAGGCTTGGAGTGATCAGATCCTGTGTGACACGCATCTAAGGCAGAGTTCGAATGTTTGGATTGTTTAACCCTTTAAAGACGAAGCGTGTCTGCTTTATATAAGGACTCAGTGCGTACCGCGCTGTAAACACTCTGCACTTCGGTTGTAAAAACCAGTCTCTTAATGCTTTATAAGGCAAAAGTTACTGTTTGTTCTGAGATCCGTACAAAACACATAAACGCAATGTGGGCACCACGTAGAATTTTTTAATGTTAAACCTGGTGGTACGTAAAGTTACCGCTAGGCTTTAAAAGGTTAAGCACTTTTTATTTCACGCTATGTAGCACAGAACATAACACTCTCGGGCTGGCCAAAACGCTGCTCGCGCAAGTTGCAGGTAAAAAATAATACTCAGGTAGTTTTAAGTGCAATAAAATCAACGCATACCGGATTGGTCACATCTTGCATATGAACTGCTTTCTAAAACATGTTATTGAAGGAAAGATATAAGGGACGAGAAGACGAGGAAGAAGACGCAAGCAGCTACTGGATGACCTTAAGGAAACGAGAGGATACTGCGAAGTGAAAGAGGAAGCACTAGATCGCACTGTGCGGAGAACTTGCTTTAGAAGAGGCTACGGACCTGCGGGGGACAGACTGCGTTATAATTACGTGTGCGGCGTCTTAAAAAGTTGTTCTAAAGAAAGGCACTCATACGTAACTCAAGCTGACTTACTGTATTTGAATTGACGGAAATAAGAAGCCGGAAAATAAGGAAATAAATATTTAATTGTATTAATGCATGGCTGTTGCTTGAGTTGCCCCCTTAATTGTGGCTCCCGGTAGTCCGCTAGCTGCGTGCACCAGTGCTATATACCTGTGCAGAGTTCGAGTTTAGCCTGTGCTTTATTTAACCCTTTAAAGACGAAGTGTATCTGTTTTATATATATAACAACCCAGTTCCTGCCGCGCAGTAAACACTCTCCACTTCGGTTATAAAAACCAATCTCTTAATGTTTTGTAAGGCAAAAGTTGCTGTTTGTTCTGAGATCCGTACAAAACACATAAACGCGATGTGGGCACCACGTAGAATTTTTTAATGTTAAACCTGGTGGTACGTAAAGTTACCGCTAGGCTTTAAAAGGTTAAGCAGTATGTCATTATGGAGTACGTGGGAGTGGAGGTATGGCTGGTCAGCAGGCAGCTATACGCGTTAAGACACGCACCGGAACCACCGCAATATTAAGATAAATGCCAACGAAATTGTGGTAATACGCCAAATGCTAAGTGATTATTATCCAAATATCCAAGAAAAATACATAAACCAAAACAAGGACCTAGAAGAAGACGTTTAATAAGCTTCCACAAATTCTGTAACATCCATCAGAGACACAGGAGTGTAAAATACAGCGGAACGCAGTTATAATAAATACTGACCGTATCTGTTTTATATAAGGACTCAGTGCGTACCGCGCTGTGAACACTCTCCACTTCGGTTATAAAAACCAGTCTCTTAATGTTTTATAAGGCAAAAGTTGCTGTTTGTTCTGAGATCCGTACAAAACACATAAACGCAATGTGGGCACCACGTAGAATTTTTTAATGTTAAACCTGGTAGTATGTAAAGTTACCGCTAGGCTTTAACCCTTTAAAGACGAAAGGTGATCTGTTTTATATAAGGACTCAGTGCGTACCGCGCTGTAAACACTCTCCACTTCGGCTATAAAAACCGGTCTCTTAATGCTTTATAAGGCAGAAGTTGCTGTTTGTTCTGAGATCCGTACAAAACATATGAAGCAATGTGGATTTTTTAAATTTTAAACCTGGTTGTAGGTAAGGTTACCGCTAGGCTTTAAAGGGTTAAGGGGGCTGAATATTTTGTGTCGTTTTAAACAAGCGATTTTATAACCGAAGAGTATAATGTTATAGCTAGCAGTGACGAATTAATTGGTAGCACAGAACATCTGACGCTATAGGCGAGGTGTTGCATAATCCGACGTCGTTATAACCGATTTCCACTGTATCATATTTCACCAACGCCTGTATGAAGCGGAACTCCATTGGTTATATACTTGTTTTCCTTCTGAGTCTATCACGATCCCGTATCATACTCGCCATACTATAAATGTTTCTGCCTACAAGCACAAAATCGAATAACACTCGTACTTTCAGATTACATATATAGCACACATTTTATTATCAAGGCTTCTTGTGTAAAAAATTTTAAGAAAACTTCTTTGGATACATTTACAATTGTATTATTAATTTGTCAAGGTGGAAACCTCACGCCTATTGCAGTGTTAGTATCTTTTTAATGTTCTTTAAAAAAGGCCTGATGATGGCTTAATCAGCCGAAACATGTTGCCTGATTTATCCTGTCTTCTACAATGTGTATCACTGATGTTGAGAAGATAGGCCTATCTGCAAGTATTTTTACTTCCGGTTTGTTTACAAATACCTTCGAGCAGTGACGGCTGGAGGAGGGTTTATGTGGCGGTTACCGTTCAACTCTGACGCCAGACTGTCGTGTTAGATTTTAGGCTAATTAATTAGTCTCTGGAATGTGAATACATTGGGTTTATTAGAGTCTAGGCTTTAATTAAATTGCATGCACTCCAGTAGTCATTTAAATAGTTTTCTCTAAAGAAACAACAAGATTACAGAAGGCCGGACGCTTGACACAGTTACGTTTGTGATTGTGTTAACCGTTTGTAGGCCCAAGGGCGTAGCTGGGCGGGGGGGGGGGGGGGGGGGTGGTGCCGCGGCTCCGGATAGCAGAGTCCAAGGGGCGACAAAATGGGAAGCAAAGATATATAAATTTAACACTCTCCATACCGTGTGCGTGCTTATTATAACAGCATGTGTCACCACCAACTCGTGCACTGTATTGAAGTACCTTGTAACAAACTGTATAAACCTCCCGACATGTTTCGGTGTACAATCACACCATCCTCAGGGGAGACACACAAAAACCGAAAAAAGTCGGGAGTTTTTATGGAGTCTGTTACATTGTACTTCGATATGGTGTACGAGTTGATGGTACTACATGTGTTATAAAAACGAATAGTTTAAATAAGAAACTTTATTTTTTGAGCTCAACAAATTTTAAATTATTGAGACAAATAAAAGGAAATTTAATAAATGATTCGACTTTTTTAAAGCTTGTAATTTCTGTCATGGGTGGCCATTGCTGTTGCTCGCCACTGTGTAGGCTAGAGGCCAGTGGTAAATACATATATATATATATATGTACATTATATATCGATGTATGTACCACATCCTGTGGCATTTAAAAACTCCATATGTTGTCCAAACAGTGCACTCTGTGTGCGGTATGATTCTCACAGTTTTACCAATTATTTTTCTAAACATCATTAACTGATTGGCCTTCTCTTGGTCACGGAGTGAGTTCCCTGTGAGGTAGGGACTGAATTCTCATGTACAGTTTAAATCAGAGTCGATCTCACACAAAGCATTCAATCAGGTCAGTAATTACGTCGCCTTCCCCGCCTTGGAATTTGCAGCGGACGCGTGTCTCTCGAAATGCGCTGCGTGCAAAACAAGGCTGTCCGAACAAATTGGCCATTTTGTAAGGTTCACACCAGATTGCGATTTGCAAATGGCTTTCAAACTACCGCATATTTTTATTACGTCACCTAATTAAGCAGGAAGCGGGCAGACGTCTTTCTAAATCACACGAATATTAATAATGTTAGCACTGCAGGACCAGGCAAAGAACGGCACAGAGGGCGTGTGACAGAGGGCGACGGTGAAACCTGTGGCCGCTGAAGTGACGAACTGCCGGTGTGCGCACGTGATATACGTTGATGATGCGAAGTACTCTGATTTGCTAAGCCTTGGTTTGACACGTCGCATTGCGCGTCTGACATAAGGCTCAAAGAAGCCTGGTACCCGTTAAATAGGAGAGTGGTTGAGCCCCACAGCCAGTGGGGACGATGTGGAGAAAAGCTGCTTACCCTGCCGGGTTTCGAAGCCTCATATGGGAACCGGGGCTCTTCATGGGAGTTGTCTTTTTTTTTTAAAGGCCCCAGTTTGGCAAATATCAGGTTGTCATTACGTCTTCCCGCGCAGCTTGTTTTCACACAGGTGATATAACACTGTGTTCAGAACTGTGCTAGCTCAGAGATAACGATGTAACTTAAAAAATTCTACGTGGTGCCCACATTGCGTTTATGTGTTTTGTACGGATCTCAGAACAAACAGCAACTTTTGCCTTATAAAACATTAAGAGACTGGTTTTTATAACCGAAGTGGAGAGTGTTTACAGCGCGGTACGCACTGAGTCGTTATATAAAACAGATACGCTTCGTCTTTAAAGGGTTAACTGACCTTCAAGCGACAGAGAAGGAAACGAGATAGAGGTATGAAAGGGATGAAAGAGATGTGTCAAGATACGGAAGATACGATTCTTTGTTGAATTTCCGCTAGCAAACTGTCAGGATTTGTTGGTTATCCGACTGGGTGTCGAACCGTGGACGTTCTCACTACAGACCTAGTACACAGACATGCTTGGATTGAGTAAATACAGCTGAAATATGGGCATTAATTAGGAGAAGTCGTCTTATTAGCCACACGTTGTAGTTCATTTATGTACTCTCTGCTGGGAAAGGTTCAGTTGCAGTTAATTGTCACTTTCTACCTCCTTGAGCCTTTGAAAGCAAGTAACTGGGTCATTGTGTTCCTGCGAGAAAGGTAAATATACTCATACGTGGCGACTGTGAGAACTGTTCATGAAATTCCTTCATGTCGATTAGTTGGTGTTTCAAATAGGTGACTGTCACAGGACTGTGCATTTGAACTTTTAATTGCATCCGGAGCAAACCGACAGAAGAGGTGACTCGCCAGTGACGTATATAACCTGTCGCGGGCCCCAGTATGAATGTGAGCGAGGTTACTCCCAAATTCTCATAACAGGGATCAAGAATAGCGTCTTGGCAAATCAACAAAATCAATTTTGAAAGAACCCAGAAGTTTTAGTATTCTGTACATGGAGGGCTATCCTGTCCCAGCCCCCCCCCCCCCACCCCTGGTAAGTCTGCCGGGGCCCTATCTACGCCAATGTGAACCACTTTTTTCTACTATTTTCTGCATAGTTCGACTGGTGTAACCGGTTGCCTTCAGTTGGAGGGGGCACACCGCCTTTCTACGCTGGAAGTCCATTCGCTCGCTCCGTGGTCCATTCAGTGTGCCTGCAGCGCGCGTAGACGCGGCGTGAGGGACTTGCGTAGTAGATTTGTTGCATTCCTGCGACAGCGGTGTTCGAACAGTTCGCGTCTGGCCGAGAAAAACGTCGGTGGTGTGTTCCTCTGTTGTCCGCCTAGATTACGGGGTCATAGGTCACATCCGTGAATCGTGTGTTGAAGTTTTGTAGGTTATGTTACGCCTTACCTGAGTGGTAGTGAAGAGACGTGTAAATGTGCAAGAAGTTAGGTTACGGTAGGATCATATATTGTCAGAACCCGCTCCTGAAGAGAATGTATTAATTTATTGCTATTGTTTATGTAACATATACTTGCTTGTAGTGCTGAAACGTAATTTGACAAGTGTAAAGTTTGATATACGAAGAGTTCACGTATAACTGAAGTGAAATTGTTGTGAATTTGAAAGTGATTGTGTTTTATTTTTTATCGTAAATTATGCGATAAGCACGCGGGAGTATATATGCGCATGAAGTAAACTGTGAGCTGTCGTGTGACTTAAACTGGATTTTAATAACTTTTTGCGGTTGTTTAATTTCGCTGTACTTTCATATTATAAAAAGTTGTATGCTTTTTAGAGTGTGTTGTGTGCGTAACAGAGATTGATGGATCTTATAATTAAATCGAGTAACGAATCGTAAAGAACAAAATGACTTGAAATGACGAAATTAACTTAGATGTTTATTATTGGATAAGTAAACTCAGCGTTCGTCAGAAATTTGAAGGAAGAGTGTTTATTTTGTGTGTAAGGGAAGAGAATCTTGATCTATAACTATCAACACAGACACATTATGATGACGGAACAGCGGAATTATGGCAACAGTGGCTCTGCCAATGGGCTAGAGATGGGCAACAGCAGTCAGGTGAGTTCGTCATGGCAGTCTTGAATCCTTTAAAGCCCAGTGGTTCTTTTATGTACCACCAGGTTTAACCCTTTAAAGACGAAGCGTATCTGTTTTATATAAAGACTCAGTGCGTACCGCGCTGTAAACACTGTTCACTTCGGTTATAAAAACCAGTCTCTTAATGTTTTATAAGGCAAAAGTTGCTGTTTGTTCTGAGATCCGTACAAAACACGTAAACGCAATGTGGGCACCACGTAGAATTTTTTAATGTTAAACCCTGGTCGTATGTAAAGTTACCGCTAGGCTTTAAAAGGTTAACATTAAAAAGATTCTGCGCTCTGTCCGCAGTGCAACACTGTTTTGTATGGATCTCAGAACAAACAGCGGTTATTTCCCTCTAATGCATTATAACCGAGACGAATTGTGTTTGCTGCGCGGTACGAACTGCATCTTTAAATATATTTCACGTTTGTTTTTATCCTTAAAGTTTAATTATTCGTTAGCAGGGACGAACTGTTTTTCGAACCTTAAGTAGTCCACTGTTCCCAAATGCTTTATTTCGAAGTGGGTGTTTTCTGTGCCCCTCGTGAGACTTTCAAGTACTTCGAAATTTGCTTTTCTTTTGTTACTTCGCGGCTCCGTGGACAATTTTGCTGTACAACGCTGAAGCTGTGTTTCGTAGGTTCTTCAGAAACCCTGCTAAAACTGCAGAGATTAGCGTCAAGTGGCGGACAGAGAAGGATTTCTCCCTCCGTTATAAAAACTATTCAGTTGACGCTGCGTAGGGAAATAATCGATGTTTGATTCGAGATCATACGAATACGTAAATACACTGTATAGGCAAAATGCACAATTTTTAAATATTGGAGCAGTTGCTACATATACTTACCACTGGGCTTTAAAAAGGTTAATACATGACGTAGTTTGACTGCTTATTATCTTGAACCATACCGAAGTCACGTGAGACTGCAGGATTCTTAGATAACCAGTTTGATGCGTTTCTGAATGAAGAAGTGAAAGGTAATTGAAAGGAAGTGGTCATGGCCTGCTCTAGGTGGTATACTGGAGTTTTTCTACAGGGACTGAGGGAAATCGCGAAAAAAAAAATTCGTTAGGATAGCCGGTTAACCGACCCAGATTCGAAGCAGGCACCTACGTAATACAATTCTAGTGTGTTAACCGCTGAGCCAATCAGTAGGGTGTCAAAATAGAGGATCCTATAATACGTATTTATCTAGTTCGTTCGTGGCTTTGGAGACAGCTGTACCTTTGTTTACTCTGTCTGTCGAAACATGGCGCCAGACCTGAGCACATATCCGTCTGACAGTGGCCGTATGATCATTTCATACTCAGGGCGATGTGTATTTGTTTCAACCGGCGTCAGGGTAGGTGCGAGGTTAGACGAGACGAGGAGAGGTTAAAGACACGTCACTTCCACACGCTCCCCATGTATCGACTAACTACGGTCCTCGGGTGAGAGGGGGGCCTTTAGTATAATTTGACAGGTAACAGCCGATACACTGTAACAGAAACATTGCTTCATTCCCTAGTCTGTCAAAACGACTGGATCATAGCCTTTTCCAAAGCGAGTTCTCCACAGAATGCGATCTAGTGCTTCCTCCTTCAGTTTCCAGTATCCTGTCGTTTCCTTAAGGTAATCCACTAGCTGCTTACGTCTTCTTCCTTGTCTTCCCGTCGGTAATGTCGACTAGTACTGTTTATCCATTGACTCGCTGTTTGTACGATCGTCCCGTCTGTTCGCGTGTACGTCATTCCTCGCAGTCACAGCAGGCGTAGTGCGCCATAGTTGCACTCGTTCCTGTCCAGTTTACGGTTACTTAGTGCAGCTAACAATCTTTCCAAATAGGCTCCCTCCCTCAGGGGGCTGGTGACCAGATTTATGATTTTTAAATATTGAGTTTGTCCACCACAGTGATAGTCGCCTTGGGACGGCGGAGAGGGCGGGTCTGTCTTGTGGTTAAAAGCAAAAACTGTTCTTGTTTTTCATCCCCGAAGGAGCGTGGCTTTGTTTGAAAATTCTCAGGTGTCGCCCGCTTGTCCTTCTGATAACAGTAGTATTTACGGGAAGATGGTCATAGAGCATTGGTGGAGTGATAATGACAGGGGAAAACTGAAGTACTCGGAGAAAAACCTGTCTCATTGCCACTTTCCGACTTTTCGAAAGATTGTTAGTGCTTTCGACACGTCGGTAACCGCTCACCCAAACACAAAATGTCAAGTCCCTGGAGAACTGAATCCTTAGTAACATCGCCGTGGGGCCCTCAGTAACCGTAAGAGATACCGTTAGGAACTCTGCGTACTACCTTACGGAATCGGGAGTGAAGTGTCCGGGGTTGGCGTTGACCGCCCACCCCTATCTAGCGCACAGGTTGAGAATGAGTACAGCTATACCTCTGCTCCACCTCGGGGCCTTCTGTGGCATGTTATGTGGTGACCTTTGCCGTTACATTGTGGAAAACACCGTTTACGGTGTTGTTTTAAGCAACAGCACATTGGACGACGCAGTTAACAGTGTGTGCAGTGAAGTGTTTTGCAAGTGAAGAGTCGTTACGGACCAAACGTCATATAAACAATCCACTGCCCGATATTTAAACATAATACAGTGTTGCCGATTCTATCCATTGTTTTCAGCGTTCCCAACCACCGGAAGGATAGAATAATTGAATGTGCATATAACAAGCTGTGTCGAATGGTTTGCAATATCGATTGGAGTCGTAATTGCGTCTTTGCTTCTAACGAGCCGAAGATTTTTCGCCGATGCCGGTGGCCGCGCGTTCTAACGCGTGGGTCTGCGGCCGCTCGCTTGCAGGGATTGCGGACTCGAATGCCGCCGGGAGGCATGGATGTCTGTCTGTTGTGAATATTGTGTGTTCTACAGGTAGAGGCCTCTGCGACAGGCCGATCTCCCGTTCAGGGGAGTCCTGCTGTGTGTGTGTGTGTGTGTGTGTGTGTGTGTATATATGTATATATTTCCCTGTGCGTGATCAGGTGCAACAGTAACCCTCTACACCTACACTGAGTAGGTACAAGTCAGGCTAAGGAAGAAAGAAAGAATGTCACTGAGAAAATTAACATGGCGGTAAAGTGTCAGATGTACTGCACACGCGACTGAAATCTACGCAAGAAAATTGGCTGTCGAGAGGTTGATCGTGGTTTGTCTCAGTTTCTCTGTGTGAGCGGCGGGATGGTATTATTGATTGATATAGGCCACGCTGTTTTGCTGGAAGTCATTTTCCTAGTTTCCGCCATCGTCTTTCGTCGGTCTGTTTTGCATGCGGTAATGAACGGTGCGGTTTCACAAAAGACGCTAAATCTCTTGTCTGAATGACTGTTAGATTTTCGAGGAGAATTCTGGTGCGTGTGGTTCATATCTCAGCCGATGCAGTTTAGCGTCTTCTATTGAAGCAGCGCGAAGGGGCAAATCGCTCGCTCCAGTTTGGGACAGAGACGCCATGGGATGGCGGTACTGACATCCTTGTCTAGCCACAAAGGGATAATCGTAAAGGCAAGACGATAAATTTCTACACGCCATCAAGGCGTATGGGGGGAATGGTCGTGTGACTCCTCTCATTCGTAACCACGGCACTACAGGTGGGTGGTCAGCTTCACACCCCGGTCGCTGTATCCCCGGAGAAAGAGCCTCAATACCCATGGAATAAGAGGGTGGGCGGGCTCCAGAACCGATGTGGACATTTCAGAAAAGATAAATGTCCGGGAATTGAACCACGATTTCTTGGTTGTCCAGTCCCTGTCCGGGGCCGCGGTGGCGCAGTTGGTTGAGGCACTGCACTACAAACTGGAAGGTCACGGGTTCGATTCCCGATGGTGTCACTGGAATTTTTCATTTGCATAATCCTGTCGGTCGCACTATGGCCCTGGGGTCGACTCAGTCTCTAACAGAAATGACCACCAGGAATATTTGCTGGGGGGTAAACACGGCCGGTGCGTAGGACTGACAACCTTACCACCTTCAAATGCCGATTGTTTAGAAATCTGGGAGCCTCAACCTCCTGGAACCCTGTGGGCCTGTCCAGGCCTGTAATCGGACTGCTTTACCTTTTTAACCAGTCCCTGTCCTGGCCAGATGATCTGAGGCCGTACATTTCCACCCTTTTTCTTTATGGTTCATTTAATAGCAGCCTCTTTCTACGTACGTTTCGAGCCCTCTCTTCCCGTCAGGTTTTCGAATGAAAACAGAGATTGTTTATTTACTCTTGATAACATTGATGGTAAGTGATGAATCCCAGAAAAATTTTCCACTCAATCCACTGATGTGTTATTCTCCGAAATCCAGAACGCGAAGTCGGAGGCGTGGCACCGGTACGTCACGTTATACCCCTTCCCCTACTTCCCTTCTTTGGAAATATGATAGAAATAACGGGGAGACGTGCCTGTCATCAACGTAGATACCTGAAGTTGTTTCTCTTTGATGTGAATTTCTCGAATGAAGAGTCAGTGCTTTGACTGTCCGAAGTACGTGGGGTCTCTTAACTGTGTGGGAAATTTAATAAAAGATTTTATCTCCTGTTCACAAAGGAATAGCAGGACATATTTTAGCTTCCTGGAATACGAAGTTAATTTACGTTGATTCAAAATATAAGACTGAAGTTGGGTCTGCCTTCCTAAATTACTGCATACAGGTGTAAAAATTCATGAACTCGAAACGCGACTCGTGCAGTGGCCGTCGTTAGTCAGTAATTCATTCCAGGATAACTAACTCCATTGAGGAGAGACCTTCTTGGAAAGCTAATGGTTCCTCAGCTAGTCAAATTCCCCACGTTTTATGGAGTCCGAAATTTCATCAACGTGTTCGCAACAGCCCGCCTCTTGCCCCTGCTCTGAGCGACATCAGTCCAGTCTACGCCGATCCATATTGGTTCTTGATAATCCGTTTTAATATCTACTTCTAGGTCTTCCAAATGGTCTCTATTCTTTGTTTCCTGTCCACAACCCTCTCGGCACCTCTCCTCTCCCCGATACCTGCCACGTACGCCACCCATCGCAGTTAATTTAGGGATGCAAAAAGTAAACTGTAATCAGTGTTAGGAAGTCACGAAAAAGTCGTGAGTTTGCTAACTGATAGCTTTTTTGTCGTCGATGTTCCTGGTAGTAATTATTGTTAATTAATGCAGTAATTCAGTTCAGACAGAGGAAACCGTGTATGCAGTTTTCGTGGGGAAATCTATCACACAGCGATCATTCTGAAGACCGAGTTAGAGGTGGCAGGATGCAGTAACGCTTCAGATCAGGGGTCTTCAAACTTTACTTGCTCAAGGGCCACATTTTAATGGCAGAAAGATTCGCGGGTCGCATTCATGTTTCACAAAGTAAAGCTTGCATGTTATTACAGGACATGCCGACTAATATTTCCCTACATAAACATACATAGGAGAGTTTTTTATTTTATTTATTTATTTATGGTTTGTGATGTGTTTTATTATTATTTACTTATTCCTCCCCACTCTGCAAAAATTCCCTATTATAGTCTTGCAGTATTTACTACAACATTAACAGAGATTTCATATACAAAGAACAAAACAATATTTTTAAAATTCAATATTTGTTTGGGGGGCCGCACAAAAACATACGGAGGGCCGCATGCGGCTCGCTGACCGCGGGTTGAAGACCCCTGCGTTAGACTGACGCGCTATGGCATCCTTCTATCTACAGTTCAGAGCACTTGCAATTACAGCGGGATATAGCCTGTGCCCTACTGTGTCTGCTTGGAACGGGGTGGGTATTGAAATTTTAGCGCATGCTTGATTAAAAAAACATGAATATTATTTAAACAGAAAAAGGTATAATTATAGAATAAACGGAATTTTGTGTAAAATAGTAGAGATTATGCAGCTTGTACAAAAAATGCCTGACTCTGACGGTGGGTCTACATAAATAGCCTCAAACGTAAAGATCGTTATGCCAGGTTTTAGTTATTCGCAGCTTTGTTGTTACTGAGGTCTTCCGTCTTCTGGGAGTGACGTGGTGTCACATTCCAGAAGAACTGAGACCTAGACGTGATTATGTTTAAGCTTTGTTAGAAGCAGAGAAAACAGCTGTGAATATGGCTAGGTGCGAACTGTTACGCTTGGCTTGACAGAGAGTTTCGCGTGGCCCTTCTTTGGTTTCCGTGCCAAGATACACTGTACGGTTTTGAAAACACGTTGTCCTTTTATGCACCGTTAGATGATACTGAGTTTTACATCTCCCGCTCCACTTTCCTAAGACTACTGCCGCCGTTTCCTGGTTCGCTCTTAAACATTCAGTTCATCTTGGATATGACGCCGTAACGACTGACAAATGCCTACAATTCAGAGGAGGATGCGGTCTCCGTATTCAGGGTCTTCCAGCTACCCTCAAATTGGAGTGTGTACGTTAAACGACGCTGACATTTACTGAGATTATATGCATCGTCGATGATGGAGAAATGAATTTGGTGCGTCTCTGGAATAATACTGACTGCGGTAAAGCGCGTTAATTGCAGAAAGACCTGTCGCAATAGGGGCCGCGGTGGCGCAGTTGGTTGAGGCACTGCGCTACAAACCGGCAGGTCGCGGGTTCGATTCCCGATGGTGTCAGTGGATTTTTCATTGACATAATCCTGTCGGTCGCACTATGGCCCTGGGGTCGACTCAGCCTCTAACAGAAATGAGTACCAGGAATATTTCCTGGGGGGTAAACGCGGCCGGTGCGTTACCTTACCACCTTCAAGCGCCGATTGTCTAGAAATCTGGGAGCCTCGACCTCCTGGAACCCTGTGGGCCTGTCCAGGCCTGTAATGGGATTGCTTTACCTTTACCTGTCGCAATGCCACTTCTTCCAGAGTCCTCATACTTTGGCTTGGGACCCTGATATGAGAGGCAGAGCGCTACCAGAAGACTTGAATCTCCAGCAGCACTGTGAGGACCTCGAAATCTCGCATGGCGTGTTCTTGTTAGTGTAAATAATGCGGTACACTCCTTTTTTTTTTCTACCATGATCCTCGTAGACGGCGTCCCACTGAAAATTTGGAAGTGCCATCTTCCGAGCACAAATTAAGAAGCTTTATCGCTTGAGCCACCGTGATCGGTAAGAGGTTTAAAGTAAGTAACTAAATGGTAAAGGGTAAAGGATAATACGGCCTTTCAGCAGGCACGTCAGAAGTTTTATATCGTTGTATTTGCCGTGATGTATATGTCTGTGAAACTTGGTCTGTCACGTTAAGGAAAGAACACTGGATGAGAGTGTTCGGCAGTGGGGTACTGAGGGAGATATTTCGGCCTAAGAGGAAGGAAGTTACAGGATGCTGCAGGAAACTGATTTACGAGTAGCTTCATCATGACTTTTAGTCATCCAATTATTACATGGGTGATCAAACAAAGAATGAAATGGCCGGGGAATGTGACACGGTTTTGGTGGGGAAACCTGAGGGAAAGAGACTGCTTGGAAGACCTAGGCGGAGGTGGGAGGATAATATTAAAATGGATATTCAAGGAAAATGATAGGGGTGAGGGGACGAGGACCGGATTGATCTGGCCCAGGGTCGGGGCGAGCGACGTGCTTTTGTGAACACGGTAATGAACCTTCAGGTTACATAAAATGCGGGGAGTTTCATGCCTGAGGAGCAATTAGCTTCTCAAGAAAGATTCTGCGCCATGAAAATGGCTTGACGTGTTTCTATGCGTTGCTCATTGTTTTCTATGTCTGCGTACAGATCAGCTGTAACTTTGGCCTCTTTTCCGCAGGCAGGTGTTCGAATCTCGGACAAGCACGGACTATCACGACTGAACGTGTTTCGTAGTTTTACTCAGTCAGGCCAGGTCTCAGTTACATAATCCTTTCTCGCTATCCCTTTCTGCCCCACGTGTGGTTCCCCGTCACCCAACCATTCAGTGCTATATGGTTTTTCGCACTGACAGAATCATGAAAAAAGAAAAAGGAAAAATTCGTCCGTGTTCACACCATTAAGGCTTGTAGGGAAAGTAGATGTTATAGCTCCATTTATTCTTAACCTTTGCACTAGATGGAGCTGAGTGGTCACCTTCACGCCCCGACCGTTTTAGCCCCTGAAAAGAACCCCGATACTCATTGAGGAGACTGAGTGGGTCCCAGAGCCACTCTGGACGTTTCGGCGAAGAGAAATATATCTTGCCCTGCCTGGATTCGAATCCCGGACTGTCCAGCCCATAGCGTAGTCGCTATACCGACTACGCTACCATGGTTCCTGAGAGGATCGTGAAACAAGGCGTAAATGTATATTAGGATCAAATGTAATAAAATCAAGGACTTTGTGTGTTGTGCTTGCTTTGATGTTGCTTTGAACATCGTGGGATATATTTAACCCTTTAAAGACGAAGGGTATCTGTTTTATATAAGGACTCAGTGCGTACCGCGCTGTGAACAGTCTCCACTTCGGTTATAAAAACCAGTCTCTTAATGTTTTGTAAGGCGAAAGTTGCTGTTTGTTCTGAGATCCGTACAAAACACATAAATGCAATGTGGGCACCACGTAGAATTTTTTAATGTTAAACCTGGTGGTACGTAAAGTTACCGCTAGACTTTAGAATGTTAAGATTCTGTTAAGTGCTTTTGACTTTGAAACAAATTAGACTTGTTTGCTTTGCTCGCTGGTTGTATTAATACAGCGATAATTTAATGGGGTCCTGCGCCGTTTAGCAGCATTGGTCTAAATAGTGTTAGTGCCAGCTACTTTGCTGTAGTGTGATCTTTCTTTGCTCTAAGGCTAATGGAGAATGTAATTTATTGCTCCACTCGTACTCCTACTTATTCGACCAAGCCACTTCAGAGTGGCGACGTTGCGCGTCTGTGCGGAAGGAGGGATGTACACTTCATTGCAAATTACGCATCGAAACGTGAGATAACACTGCATTGTCGTGATTGGATTGTTTCATTGCTTCGAATCTACCGTATACAGCGAAACCTGCCTATAACGGAAACTCAAGGGCTCATATTTCTTTTCCGTTGCAGGGAGGTTCCTTTTCATACTGGCAGTTGGAGTTAAAAGACCCTAGGTACTGTGAAGGTTTTCCGCTAAAGACAGGATTCCGTTCTATCCGGGTTTCGTTTAAGACAAGTTTCACTGTCATGCTGTTGCTGTGAGTGAGTCACACCCCCGGTTGCCATGGCAACCGGTCACCTAGGCGTTTGTTCTGTGTGAGATACGTGGTCTTAGTCGAGAAACAGTTTTTAGACGCGTTCGCAATTTGCGTGCTATTTGGTGTCGAATGGTAGAGTAATTCGTGAGTGGTGAATTGGAAAAGATGTAGAAGGAAGCGGTCGTGGCCTATTAGAAGGCACCGTCTCTGACAAAAACCGCAAAAATCCTGATGATAACTTGTGACACGGCTCAGAGTCGAGGTAGGAGTCTCTTTGCCCTTCCGGAAATCGAACCCCAACTCCCGCATTTTTCATCCCGTAGTCTTAACTGCCACACCATCTGAGCCATCCCGGCCCCCCCAGTGTGTCGCTGTAGCCAGCTGAATTGCTCGATTGTGTTTGAAAACCCCATGCGGCTAAAAGTGTGCTGTACATTTCCGACACTAAGCGAGGTCTTTGTCATGTGGAAACAGTAAGTAATTTTCGAAACCCGTAGTTTTCTGTATCGGCCAAGTTTCAGACACAGGAAATGCATTAGGAGACAATTATAATTGAACTGGAGGCGTATGTTTTCGGAATTGAGCCGGAATTGAGTGCGTACTTCATACCGAATTTGTAGCCCCAGTAAATCAGCCGCTCACAACGTTCTGCGCGTGACGTTTGTGCGGAATATTCTTGTATGTACAGTCCAAAATTGAAACAGTGTGATATGCTGTAAGTATAGCAATGGCTCCTTGCGTGTATAACAAGGCAGACATTATCTCGTAAACGACACAATTTTCAGAAAAAGGTTACCAAACATAACGTGTGTTTTTATTTTATCTACAACTTTAGTGTGAAATATTTCTCATTCTAAGAAGAATTGAGCGAGATTTTGCCAGAAATGTACAAACGTCTTCATGTAAAGTGCCCATTATTCTTGTCAGAATTTAACAGTGCTTGAATTTTCTCGACAGATTTTCGAAAAATACGGAAATACCAAAGTTCATGAAAATCCGTCAAGTGGCAGGCTAGTCGTTCCGTGCAGACGGACGGACAGACCTGACGAAGCTGATTGTCGTTTTTCGCAATTTTTTCCCCACGCGCCTAATAAAATACGGCGCATGCGCTTTGCATGCTGGATAACGGAGGCTACAGACATACACTCAGAATATGCAATACTTAATGATTTGCGACTGCAACAGTGGGTACGCAAACGGGCCTCAATGTTATGTTACACGAACGTTGCCTGTCTTAGTATGTATTTATTTACCAAACTGTGCACTAAGTTAAAATAGAATAACATTTTCGGAAAACTTCACGTACGTCCTGACATGATTTCTGCAAATTGTATTCTGTTTTAACATAGCGCACAATTTGGTGAGCAAATACCATCTGTTACAACAATACGTGCACTGAATGGACTATTTTAAAATTGCCTCTCTTGTTTAGAACTGTGCTGAGATGTAGTTGCTGATTGAGTATGGGTGTGTGCTGTATTTTTCTATTGCTTCTTTTTTAACTTTGCCTCTGTTCTTATTACGTTCAGTCCTTGATACGTTTCTTATACTGGATCAACAACGTGGCGTCACTTCTCAGTAAGACCAGGTGTTAATTATTTAGAATGGACGGTTGCGGACGCAGGGGGTACGTGTGGAAAACGGTTACGTTTTTGTAGTTGGTCGGCGCCGCTGGAAGTTGTTCAGAATGCCTAGATTGCAGTGTTCTCAAATGACGTAAGAATTTAAAAGTAGGCAGTGGAGGGTAGAAGTCGATGATCCCAAGCCAGGTTACAGTGGACTCTATAAAGTGGGTTAGTGTTTGCGTGACGAATAGAAATTGGGGTAGGCCTAGAGCATGGGTGTCCAACCTTTTTACCGCAAAGGGCCACAGCTGTTATTGTGAAATGGCTCGCGGGCCGCACGTGTAAAAATCACGGTATATGGTACACCCAGGGCTGTGGGGTCGGAGTCGGAAGGACTTTTAGGTGGAGTCGGAAGGAATTTTAGGTGGAGTCGGAGCCGGAAGGAATTTTAGGTGGAGTCGGAGTCGGAAGGAATTTTAGGTGGAGTCGGAAGGAATTTTAGGTGGAGTCGGAGTCGGAAGGAATTTTAGATGGAGTCGGAGTCGGTAAAAGTGTACCGACTCCGACTCCGACCTCAGTCTAAAATCTTAACTAGATACTCCAACTCCAGAGCCCTGACAGCTACAGTAACCATTAGAGTTATATTTAAATATAGGTTATAAGTCTAAACAGTAGCCTGGTGATTCACGCGGTGGCGATGAAATGTCTTATAGGTTTACCGTTATTAATACATATTGAGCTTTTATGAAGGAGTCGGAGTCGGAGTTTTAAAAATCAAGGAGTCGGAGCCGGAGTCAGAGTCGGAAATTTTAAAAATCGAGGAGTCGGAGTCGGAGCTTTTGTGTACCGACTCCACAGCCCTGGGTACACCTAACCGCCTACATTGAAAAATTGTACATATTACGGAGTTTTATTACAAAAATTGAACATTATTATATGACGTTGACCGCCTTAACAAGAGGAAATATTATCTTGATAAAAATCTTAATCACAAAAGCATTTCCCTCTCACGTTGCTGTCTGTTAAGATGACGCTGTACGTCCAAGCGGATGGGTCGCGTGGATTTATTCTAACTAAAGACAACTGCATTATTGTTTAACTTTTATAGTGTATGTATAATTTACAAATGAGGCTGCGGGCCGAATAACACAACCTGGCGGGCCGCGCATTGGAGACCCATGGCTTAGAGCATTGTGAGATGTGACGTTCTCACGACGGAGTTAATGAACATGCAAGCCTTCCGGGATGTTACTCTGTGCCGGCCGGCAAATAGCGACGTTTCGTTTCGAACGAGCTGAACTGCTTGGCTACGCTTCTTTGAAACGTCAGTTACTTTTTACCAGTGAACACGGTGTATATGTCCTAGAAGCTCTGAATTTTCTGGGATAGTGTAGTTTCTTGTTATGGTGGTTTTAAGCTCCTAATTGGAATTAACCTTTTAAAGCCTAGCGGTAACTTTACGTACGACCAGGTTTAACATTAAAAAATTCTACGTGGTGCCCACATTGCGTTTATGTGTTTTGTACGGATCTCAGAACAAACAGCAACTTTTGCCTTATAAAACATCAAGAGATTGGTTTTTATAACTGAGGTGTGGGGTGTTTTCTGCGCGGTACGGGCTGAATCCTTATATAAAACAGATACGCTTCGTCTTTAAAGGGTTAAACTGTTGACACGCCTCTCAAAAGCGTTAACTTCCTCTTGTGCTCTCCCGCCACTCGACATTCGTCAGTTCGTTGAACGTTTATCACCGTCACCACAAAATCTTGACGCATGAATATGTACCTAAAGATCAGTGTCTTTTGTAAGGTGACGCTGTGTACTGTGGTAAAAATTTACCATAATTTCGGAGGAACGTACTGCCTCCATCTTCAGGGTAGAAATCCAAAAAGATAATATTCATAGTCACCGCCTTGACAACCTCAGGTCGCGTATGCACCTGATACCCATTTAATTTGGATTTTAATATTTTTCCCCATAACCTGTGCGAGTATCAGTCGGAGTTACCCCGCATTCAGGCTGGCGATCAGGGTTCGATTCCCGACAGACGGTGAGACCCTGAGATCAGTTTCGGGTCCCAGTCAGTCAGCTAACCAGTGGGTACCGGAAACTCTTTCCTTGTAAATAAAGCAGGTCAGAGCCTGAAGCTGACCACTTTCTATGTATTGCATAGGTTTTCTAGTGATTAGCATACCGGGTTCTATTCTGAACCGTCTCCAGTAGCACTAGCCACATCCATGGGTATTCGTGAATTATCGCGAATGCAAGTGTACGGTTTCTACCGCGTCGGATCTTTTTTTAACTGTTGTCAAAATGGGACAAATGTAGCCATGCGCTCGGTGATTATGTTAAAAAATAACGATACTTCAACGAAGTGATGCGCTACAGTTCACACTTTAGGGAGTTATTATTCGGGTTTGAACTACAGTGGGCTGCCCATGTAGGAAGGACGGACGATGCACGTATTCCAAAACGAAGTAATGGGTGGATGTTTCAGAGAAAGTAGACCCGTGAAAAAGCATAGAGGTAGATCGGAGGATCTGTTAGGAGGCGTGACATAGATTTGCTCCAGATACGGAACTGGAAGGTAGAAGCAAGGAAGAAGGAAGTTGGAGGAAGGAGATCGGGGAGGCCGTGGCTCGAAAACGTACCAAAGGGCCATAGAAGAAGATGAAGAATATTTGGTTTTTCTGGCCTAGTAAACCTTGCGTATAGAATGTTCTTCGTATATAACGTGTGTATTGTATTTGTAATTGTATTTGTATTGTAATTGTATTTATTGTATGTAGTATTTATCCTTTATTGTTTTTGTAATTTTGTGTGCTGTGTTTTGTTTGAGTGCGGTGTGTTATTTTGTGTGTTGTGTCTTATTGTAGTACAACTGCCAGCGGGTACAAACCCAATTGCAGTCAAAATAAATAATATAATAATAATAATAATAAGTAACCTGTTTCTGGAAACATGAGAACTCAGATTGGAATAATTCTGATATTTTGTCCCTTTCAAAAGAATATGAATTTGTATGATCCATTGTGATAAGCTGTTACTCGTACAGTGTGCAAATGAATGCAAATGCACAGTGTAGAGCATGTTTTGAACGGCAACTACAGAAGCAGCGAACTGTGATTTATGTGCAGACAGTTCCATCTACATTCAGCTCAAGTGCAGGAAAATAGATAACGTAAAATATCATGACTCCGTAATGGAAAGCCTGCCGAAGAACAAAATAAACTGAATTGAAATGCGCATAATATAGGTCATGAAAGGTGCCCATCTTATGATAGCTGGTCATAATAGAATTTTATCAGAAGTTAGTACCCTTATATTGACCTTTCTGATTTGATATTAACCAGCGATTCTTAAACACGATCAGCGGTAATTTGTCGCGCAGTTAATAACTACTTCTCATCACAAATAAATAGTTTTTTTTATCCCTAATATTGAGGCGAATTTCCTTGGTATGTTATGTAAATCCATTGACAATTTGTATGTGGATGTTTTGGCCCTGTGCTTAGGAAAGTCATTTTTTTTTCAAAACCAAAGGCCTGGACACTTACTAATATTTAGGTGGCTGCGGGGAGGGGGCAGTAAAAGAAAAAATTTGTAAGCTGTTACGCAATGATAAAAGACATCGCACTTTATTAATGTTACTACAGCGAGACTGCCGCGGTGACAATTGTGACATACGGATAGAAGAAGTGAAATAATAATACTGATAATAATAGTAATACACAAATTAATACACTCAGCTCCCCCCCCGCCCCCCCCCCGCCGCCGCCGCCGCTTTGCATGTCCGTTCCTCATCCTTCGCAGTCTCCATCGCTTATTCTCTCCTGCTAATAGCTGGTAGATGACTCTCCTACTTCGATAGGTGTTTTCTCGTAACAGGGGGAAAGTCAAAATTTCTATAAAAATTTTGAGAAATGCCGTAATTTTGTGAGCTGGAAAAATCCGGGACATTTGGCGCCGCGAACGGGATTTTCCGGGACGAAAAGCCAGAGTCAGGGATAGACACACAGTAGCGTTGTGTAAATTTGAAACGAATACTTCCGAAATACAAATGTTCTTTAAAATAAAGGAATAAAATACCGTCAACACAACTAAAATGTCTATTATTTATTGTTGTAACATGTTTCGACCGCAGTGGGTCGTCTTGAGGCTAGAATTTTTTAAAAGCACACAAAAGGTTGGGTACAATTTCGTTGTAATTATTAGCTGAGACCTCATTTATTACAATACATTAAGGTACATGTTTCCTTTCGCAGTCCTTCCCTCTTCTACCTACTTGTTCACAGCAGGTGTAGAGGGTTTTTGATTTTTCACTTGATCACACTCAGACACACACCACAGTCAGTAGGACTTCTGGACGAGGGATCGGCCCGTCGCAGAGACCTCTACCTGACGACACAAATACTCACAAGAGACAAACATCCATGCCCCCGGTGGGATTCGAACCCACGATCCCAGCAAGCGCTCGGCCGCAGACCTACGCCTTAGACCGCGCGGACACTGGGGTACATGTTACTATGTCTAAATGTTAGTTAAAACATTAATCGAATTAGTTACACAACACTTGGAATTTCCGTAATGTCTTAATGTTGTAGGCTGGACGTAGCGTGTGGTTTCTGAACGTGTCTTATGTCTTGCTTTGGCGATTGTCCAAAACTTCCATCACTATAATTATTGTTATAATTAGATCGAAGTTTTTGTGTAATTAAAGCGATAGCGTTATTGTTTAATTTTGTCCAGCACTGTACTCGTTGGCCGATCCCAGTGGCCGCGCGGTCTAAGGCGTAGGTCTGCGGCCGAGCGCTTACTGGGATCATGGGTTCGAATCCCACTGGGGGCATGGATGTTTGTCTTGTACAGTGTTTGTGTTGTCAGGTAGAGGTCTATGCCACGGGCCGATCCCTTGTCCAGAGGAGTCCTACTGACTGTGGTGTGTGTCTGAGTGTGATCAAGTGAAAATAAACAACCTCGACACCTGCTGTGAGTAGGTAGAAGAGGTAAGGACTATGAAACGAAACTGTACTCGTTTTTGAGGAAGAGATTGCAAGGTGTAAATTTCAGGGTGGAGTTGTGTTTAACCACTAGACGGCCCCATTCGACGCGGCGAATAATTTTTGGAATATTTAGTGACAGGATATATTTGAAGTGTCAGCATTTTTCTTGGTGTGTTACGCGTCACGATGCTGGATTGTAGAACCACTTTCCAGCATTGTCAGTTGTAACCCAGCGTTGCTCGTCGAACGATATTTGTGTCACAAAAGGGCATCACGTATCAGCCGTGTTTTTCTAGAATCTTCCGGTGTGCTTGCGGGTGGCGGGGGCTGGGAGTACAGCTGTGGCGCACGCAATCCGCACACCTGCTTACGTAATAAACTCCCAAGTGTTAGTGACCTGGGTGAGGTGACGTTGATAAGACAGGGCAGATTCAAGATCATTCGATAGCTGGTTCGCAATTATTTTTGTGTGTGTATACATTAGTGCATATTTTCTGTTATGTAATTCATTGCGCCGATCCCAGTGGCCGCGCAGTCTAAGGCGTAGGTCTGCGGCCAACGCTTGCTGGGATCGTGGGTTCGAATCCTATCGGGGGCATGGATGTTTGTCTCTTGTATAGTGTTTGTGTTGTCACGTAGAGGTCTCTGCGACGCGCCGATCACTCGTCCAGAGGAGTCCTACCGACTGCTGTGTGAGTGTGACCAAGTGAAAATAAAAAAAAACCTCTACACCTGCTGCGAACAGGTAGGCAGAAGAGGGAAGGACTGCGAAACGAAACGAAACGTAGTTCATCGCTACATTACGGACAGCTGTAATTGTATACATCATTAACCGATCTGTTCTTAATTAATTATTTAATTATACTGTTTTTTAGCATTGTATGGAGTGGCTGGAGTGACATGAACCTTCTGTCGTGGCAGGGCTTGTTGTTTGATCAGTTTAACCCTTTAAAGACGAAGCGTATCGGTTTTATATAAGGACTCAGTGCGTACTGCGCTGTAAACACTCCACTTCGGTTATAAAAACCAGTCTCTTAATGTTTTATAAGGCAAAAGTTGCTGTTTGTTCTGAGATCCGTACAAAACACATAAACGTAATGTGAGCACCACGTAGAATTTTTTAATATTAAACCTGGTCGTATGTAAAGTTACCGCTAGGCTTTAAAAGGTTAAAGACGAAGCGTATCTGTTTTATATAAGGACTCAGTGCGTACCGCGCTGTAAACACTTTCCACTTCGGTTATAAAAACCAATCTCTTAATCTTTTATAGGGCAAAAGTTGCTGTTTGTTCTGAGATCCGTACAAAACACATAAACGCAATGTGGGCACCACGTAGAATTTTTTAATGTTAAACCCGGTCGTATGTAAAGTTACCGCTAGGCTTTAAAAGGTTAAAGGAGACTCGACAAGACTGCTCAGTTGCAGCTTTTGACACATTGCAGTAAATTAGATCAGAACTTGGAAGCTAAGCTTAAATTAACTTCAGGCAATAGCTGTGTGTTCGTATTATACAGAAAACCGCGAATACCTAGCACACATTAAGCCGTTGACGTCCAAACTCCTGTCCCGGAATACTGAATTAAAATTGTATAAAACTCTAATTACGACCCATAGTGACCTGTGAATCAGAAGCCTGGACAAGAACCACGGGAGTAACGAACGCGCTCAGAATATTTGAACGGAAGGTTGTAAGGAAAATATATGGACCCGTAAAGGAAGGAGAACGCTGGAGAATGCGAACAAACAAGGAGACGAAGGACATATGACAGGGGAAAGATATTGTAAAATTTATAAAATCTTTCGGACTAAGGTGGTATGGTCATGTTGAATGGATGCAAAGCCAAAGAATGCCAAAGCAAGTTGCAACAGATTCATTCGAAGGAACAAGGGAAAATTTGGAGGGACGAGGTTGAAGAGGATTTAAATATGATGGGAATAAAAAACAGGCAGGCAATGGCCAGAAAATGCCAGGAGTGGAGGAGGATTGTATTGGAAGCCAAGGTCCACAACGGACTGTAGACCTTGAGGAGGACGAGGAAGAGAAGGAGGAGGAGGATGAGGAGAAGGAGGAGGAGAATGAGGAGGAGGAGAAGAAGAAGAAGGAGGATGGGGAGAAGAAGGAGGAGAAGATGGATGAGGAGGAGGAGAAGAAGATGGAGGAGGAGGATGGGGAGAAGAAGGAGGAGGATGAGGAGAAGAAGGAAGATGAGGATGAGGAGAAGAAGGAGAAGATGGAGGAGGAGGAGAAGAAGAAGAAGGAGGATGGGGAGAAGGAGGAGGAGGATGAGGAGAAGAAGGAGGAGGACGATGAGGAGAAGGAAGAGGAGGATGAGGAGGAGGAGGAGAAGATGGAGGAGGAGAAGAAGAAGAAGGAGGAGGATGGGGAGAAGGAGGAGGATGAGGAGAAGAAGAAGGAGGAGGATGAGGAGAAGAAGAAGAAGGACGATGAGGAGAAGAAGGAAGAGGAGGATGAGGAGAAGGAGGAGGAGAAGGCGGAGGATGAGGAGAAGGAGGAGAAGAAGAAGGAGGATGAGGAGAAGAAGAAGGAGGAGGATGAGAAGAAGAAGAAGGACGAGGAGAAGGAGGAGGATGAGGAGAAGGAGGAGGAGGGGAAGGAGGAGGAGAAGGAGGAGGAGGAGAAGGAGGAGGAGGAGGTGGAGAAGAAGGAGGAGGAGGAGACGAAGAAGAAGAAGAAGAAGAAGATATGTTAGTCTCACGCGTTTCCTAACTCCAGGATTGCCTGCTGTTATTCCGTTTAGAATATTTTGTCTTCCCGTTTGAATTCAAAATCATAACCCAGACGACCACAATTTAAGTTTTCGCCGGCACTTAAACCTCAAATCTCGTGCACTCCTATAGACTTCCCCCTCCGTAAGCAGTATTGTGTACAGGTAAGCAACCTGATGCCATGCTGCCAGCATACTTGTACGTGCGCAGGCTAGCAATGTCTTGGCACACCTCTTGCCTCTATCCATCCCAGCAACAGGAGTCATCGGTTGAATAAAGAAGTAAGTTCGTGAGACTCAATCAGTCGGATGAAGCCAAAAGTTACAGTGCCTGCTGGCAGCTGACTATGGAGCTGCTTTTGTTACATACTGTGTTACGACCGTACGTTTGCGGAGTCGGAAGTGGGTCCAGCGGGCGGGTCATATAACAAACTGTTCCTTGTTTGTGACCTGTAATCGGTATACTAAGCTACGGACTGGCCTGCCCGGGGTTCGAATCACGGCAGGGGCAAGAGAGACCGGCTCTGGGGCCCAGCCAGCCTCTTATTCTTTGCGTACCGTAGTTCTTCCCAGGAATTAAAGTGGTAGGGGTGTAATGTTGACCACTCACAGTGTCAAGTTTAACCCTTTAAAGGCGAAGCGTATCTGTTTTATATAAGGACTCAGTGCGTACCGCGCTGTAAACACTCTCCACTTCGGTTGTAAAAACCAATCTCTTAATGTTTTATAAGGCAAAAGTTGCTGTTTGTTCTGAGACCCGTACAAAACACATAAACGCAATGTGGGCACCACGTAGAATTTTTTAATGTTAAACCTGGTGGTACGTAAAGTTACCGCTAGGCTTTAAAAGGTTAAGAATGAATGGAGCCACACATGTCCTCTCCCATATGCCTTCGTGGCGTGGAGAGGGACAGCTTTACCTTCTGCTGTGTAGAACATGTAATAAAGTTGGATGCAAACCAAATATTATAAACTCGTAGCCAGTTGCCAACTTGTCGGAAGAACCCTTTGCCTTATTTTTCACTATTCTAGCATAAGTTTTTGAGACAGTCCGTTCCTACGAAATGCTGGCAGCTGCCTATAAGACGATGACTTTCCTCGACCAGCTGAGCAGCTGTTCGCTTCTGAAGGAGAACTTCGCTGTCTGGAGTTGTCATTAGTAATTGTCTTCAGTTACGCTAATGACATAGGTTAATGACACGGCCTATTGTGATGACATTCTTTGCCCTAGAACTGAACGTGGTAAGTAATTAACGCCTGTTAAATTTAATTTAGATTGGTCAGAATTTTCACACTCAAAAAAATATAGCAATCGCTGTACAGGCCTGGAGGGTTCCAAGAGAAGCTGAGACTCCCAGATTTCAAGACAATGGCACATGAAGGTGGTAAGGTTGTCAGCGTTACGGATCGGCGGCCATTACCCGTCTGAAAATGTTCCTTGTACTCATTTCTGTTAAAGGCTGAGTCAACCCAACGGCCATGTCAATGAGAAATTCCAGTGACGTAATAGTGAATCAGGCCCGCCACCTTTCGGCGTGTAGCGCAGTGCCTCAACCAACTGCGCCACCGCGTGCGCGAAGTTTTCAGACTCGGTTGATGTCTAAATTGCACGCTGCAAAAGAAATTACAGCTGCAAATTACGAGAACTTGTTCACTTGCGTATAGTAAAGTTGTACTGTTACTCGTTTGGTATTCGAGAGACGAACTGATACAGTTGTGAAATTATGCGTTGTGTTGGCCATGTGACGTGGGGATACGCGTGGTTCAGGGACATAGCGTAGGCGTACTGGTATCGTCACGCTCGACGTCAGTGTGACGATTGGGTTTGTGTATGCCAAGCCACGTGTTCAGGTGCACAGAAAAGAAGAATTGCATTACCGTGCTGCATTCTGTAGGGTGATATTTTGAATTCGAGGGCGTGCAGTTCAAAGCTAGATCTATTTTCGCTTTCTAGCAAGTGAGAGAACGCTTTGAACCGTGAATTACAAGAAGTTGTAGAAAAGCAGACGAAGGGGGAAGTCGTCAGAGAAATGAAAAGACTTTATTTCGGAGCGGGGGGGGGGGGGGGGCTGTACATCCTTTTGATAGGTGTGTAATGAAAATTATATTGGTGAGAAGTAGCTTGAAGGAAGGGCGCAGAAATTTTTATTTACTTATTATGCTAAAAAGTTAATAATTGGGAAAGTAATTTAGTGGTCTCTGAGAACACTGCGAAATTAATTTTCTTTCCAATGCCCCCCCCCCACCACATATCCGAAATACCATTACTTTGAAAGTTTTCAGGCTTTGCCCGTGTGTCCTTCTGATAAGAATATCATGAGACGAAGATGGGTATGAAAGAATGGTGGAATTACAGTGCAGGGAGAAACCGCGGTACTCGGAGAGAAACTTGTACCATTGCCAATTCGTCAACCTGAAGTTTCACGTGTGTTGGCCTCGGATTACAGCCGGGTCTGTGCCGCCAGAAGCCGGTTGAGCCAATCACGGCTTATGGTGGTCTTCAGATTCATGTGGATTGTACTTAAGAATTCAGTTCGTACTTCACAGTAAACAGACCCTGACCCCGTTACGGAAACACTTGCTGCTGACCTTGTGTACGATACATGTGTAGTCTATCCCCACTCAGTTTTGACGTCACGTAACCTGTGTAGTGGAAACAGCGTCGTTAAATTATCAAATACAAGCGGAAATATATTTTATGGCATACTTAAACATGTCACGAGGGACCGTCCTTCTAACTACACACACTTTCTGTGTACCGCACTTCAGTGACCTCGACACGCCCAAAACACAGGGCAGGCAAGTATGCTCCAAACGTTATCGCAGTCCATACGTGTCCTTGCAAACCTTGAAACGCCATAGTTATGTAATTCCAAGTATTTGCTGTTATTTGTACGAATCTTATGCTGGAAATAGTTAAATAATCATTGCTGTAATATAAATGACGGAAGGTAACACATTAGTTTAAGTATGTGAACATTTAAATAATGACTTTACCTGAAATCTATTTAATATGTTCTTGCACCATACATACGTTAGACCGTCATAGGTCCCACACACAGGGGTTCGTCTGCTTTAATTTTCCAGCATGTTTCGGTTCCTCATCGAAACACCTTCAAGGGAGGCATAAACTACAACCCGAAATTGTTAAGTACATAACAGTGAAGCAAACGTCACGTGACAATAGAGGTAATATGTTAACCCTTTAAAGGCGAAGCGTATCCATTTCATATAAGGACTCAGTGCGTACCGCGCTGTAAACACTCTCCACTTCGGTTATAAAAACCAGTCTCTTAATGTTTTATAAGGCAGAAGTTGCTGTTTGTTCTGAGATCCGTACAAAACACATAAACGCAATGTGGGCACCACGTAGAAGGTTTTAATGTTAAACCTGGTCGTATGTAAAGTTACTGCTAGACTTTAAAAGGTTAATTTAACTTTGTTAACGCAGTAGTGACGTTTGGCTATTTGAAGTTTTCGAAGTGTCTGCTGCATTGATCAATTGAGTCTTCCCGTAACGCTTGCACGTGGTGTCTTACAGATATACCTGCTTTCTGGCATACACCAAATCTTTTAAAGCCCACCAGAAGAAAAATTCATCGGTGTCAGACCAGATGATTGCGGTGACATATCAACTAACCCACAGGAGCTGATTCCTTTTTGACGGGAAATTTATAGTAGCTTAGCTGGTGGCGGGATTACCCGTCTGTTACGGAACCCGAAGGATCATCGTTATTTCAAGTAGACGGCGTTACTGGGCCCCTGTGCTGTGCGTTCTGAATGCAGTCCGGTAAGCCTACTGGTCTGCGTCCAGAGCAAATTCGGTTCAAATTTCATTCGAATTTCGACTTCAGAGTGTGGACTATTGGCTGTGGATTTCAAGGCTGTAATAAGCGTCCGGTTACTATAAAACGTGTCCAGAATTTCTTGAGCAGTTCGACGGCTGTTAACTTACCAAGAAGTATCTTGCTGCTTGGAATTGTTTAGTTTTAGTAAACCTCGTCGGTTGATGTAAAACTCATACCCGAATAAACACGTAAGCACGTAACTGGCTGCGCTTGTCAGACCGACTGAACTGTGTCGACACAGACTGGACATGAACGGTAGATCCAAGCTGCAGACTTTTTGCTGGGAGAGTCAATTGCGAACGAAGGCCACGTTCCTTTGTTAATACTATCCGTCACGAACGTGACCATAAACGTCATGCACCGACGTCAGAACCGAACACAGTTGATGGCCGTACTCGTTTTACAAGCGTTTTATGTCTGCTGGTGCAACGAAACTGGCAGGTTACGCGCTTGTACCGATTTGTCACTGGCCTGAATCTGTCGACAGTATTGTCCGAAGTTGCTACTCTGTTATTGTGAGTATGTTTTTTAGATTATGTAGCGATGCTGTCCGTAACCTACGAGGAAAATGATGTACAGTAAATACTGAGACAGTGTTAAATACTGAAGTCGTTCAGTTACATTATACTGGCAATGAATGCTTTTCGAGTGCTTCAGTATTTTAACCTTTTAAAGCCTAGCAGTAACTTTACATATCACCAGGTTTAACATTAGAAAATTCTACGTGGTGCCCACATTGCGTTTATGTGTTGTGTACGGATCTCAGAACAAACAGCAACTTTTACCTTATAAAACATTAAGAGATTGGTTTTTATAACCGAAGTGGACAGTGTTTACAGCGCGGTACGCACTGAGTGCTTATACAAAACAGACATGCTTCGTCTTTAAAGGGTTAAAAAATTCTACGTGGTGCCCACATTGCGTTTATGTGTTTTGTACGGATCTCAGAACAAACAGCAACTTTTGCCTTATAAAACATTAAGAGATTGGTTTTTATAACCGAAGTGGAGAGTGTTTACAGCGCGGTACGCACTGAGTCCTTATGTAAAACAGATACGCTTTGTCTTTAAAGGGTTAAAAAATTCTACGTGTTGCCCACATTGCGTTTATGTGTTTTGTACGGATCTCCGAACAAACAGCAACTTTTGCCTTATAAAACATTAAGAGATTGGTTTTTATAACCGAAGTGGACAGTGTTTACAGCGCGGTACGCACTGAGTGCTTATACAAAACAGACACGCTTCGTCTTTAAAGGGTTAAAAAATTCTACGTGGTGCCCACATTGCGTTTATGTGTTTTGTACGGATCTCAGAACAAACAGCAACTTTTACCTTATAAAACATTAAAAGATTGGTTTTTATAACCGAAGTGGAGAGTGTTTACAGCGCGGTACGCACTGAGTCCTTATGTAAAACAGATACGCTTTATCTTTAAAGGGTTAAAAAATTCTACGTGGTGCCCACATTGCGTTTATGTGTTTTGTACGGATCTCAGAACAAACAGCAACTTTTACCTTATAAAACATTAAGAGATTGGTTTTTATAACCGAAGTGGAGAGTGTTTACAGCGCGGTACGGACTGAGTGCTTATACAAAACAGACACGCTTCGCCTTTAAAAGCTTAATTCCCTAAATATTTGTATGTTATTGCGTCTCTCACCCTCAGAATACGTCATAGACCGAGTGCATTCGAGGGCAGGGCGCTGAGGTAAATATTTGGCGGTAAGAGAGAGTAAGTAACGGGAGGAACTCGAGGGTGCAGGGCTGCAACCCCCTTCTCAAACCGTGCAAAACCTAAATTAAAAAAAAATCTTGTAGGTATTATGATATCAAAAGTTTCACGTTATTTCCCCTTCTGCCTAAATCAGCCACTGAAATCGGCTGATGATTACTACATTATAGTTTTGAAAAATAAATTACACTGTCACATCATGTTCACATACTGGTTTGGGTGTGTGTGTGTGTGTGTGTGTGTGTGTGTGTGTGTGTGTGTGTGTGTGTGTGTGTGTGTGTACCATTTATCTGTCGTTTCGATGCCTAGTGCTTTACATATTGAGTAATGTAAATGCGCACCAACTTTATCATGTCTATTATTATTATTATTATTATTATTATTATTATTATTATTAGTGATTGTATCAAACTGTGCCCGGTGTTACACTCCCAGAGTACGGGCTTTGAACCAAGCATCTGCTGGGGGTTTCATCAGGGATTATTGAAGTGACTGTATAAAGCCGGTAGCACGGTAAAATGACATGATTAGGGATTATCAGCCATGTGCGTAAGGCCCCTGCCTCCGCATCATCATCATCATCATCTCCTTTGTGCAGGGTATTCACACTTATGTACCTGGAACAAGCAATGTCTGTAGGCTATGTAGTGTTGTAGCTATTCTGTAGTTACAATTTGTGGTACGTGTAATGTTATTTCCCATGTTACATATTATTATTATTATTATTATTATTATTATTATTACCTTAAGAATCGAACGATCGTTCACAGAACCGCGTAAGACTACAAATTCCTACCACAACTATTCTAACTTGTGTTTTTTTTTAAATTATGGCTGCCCCAGTTCTGTGTCCATAAGTACGAACTGAGCCACTTTATTTCTATAGAACGTACGATACCCTTTAAAAGAAGATAAATGCTTGTCATTAAATCCCATCTCTGAGTGGGCAGAGTGCAGGCGTTGACGTAATACTGGGTAGAACGTACAGTGTATAAGAGGAAGCTTTATTTACAGCCTAAACATTAGGGGTTGCTATTAAATTCTTCATTAGGAGGTTATGTTTGTAAGCGGATGAAATTCAACGTATGGCAGGCTTCTGCTTTGTTAGAAAGATATTTTTTTTTGTGTTGACATATTTGCTTTTCCATTTTTATAATGACGAACCACCATACGTTATGACATACTGGAAGAGCACCGAGGTAACCGTAGGGACGTTCTGTTCCTATCTCAGTTTATTGTATGAGTGCTTGAGGAGGGTATGCGTTTTGTTTGTTAATCTGGAAAAACGACAGCCCAACAGGAAGTAGGTTTACAACGCATGTATTTTGTGTTCTGTATTTTAAACGCCAGTAAAAACATCTCACACATAATTGTGCCGGTACCCCATTCCTTTTTCACACAGTCCCTGTCACAACTGACATATTTTTATCGTGGGACGGGCTCTTCAGTTGCCTGTCGATAACATTCCGCGTCCTGTGTTACCGTGTCACGAGTATTTGCAGCCCGCTGTAGCCTTTGAATTTATAGCGGCCAGGCTTTTGTCTTAGGGATTTTATGGGGAAACCTGAAGAATAGGGACCACTTGGGCCACCTAAGGATGCAGAATGTTAAAATGGGCCATGAAGAAATCAGATGGATGGCAGAATGTGAACTAGATTCGTCTGGCTCAGGACAAGGACAAGTGATGGGCTTTTGTGAATGCGATAATGAACTTTCGGGTTTGATAAAATGCGAGGAATTTCTTCACTATCTAAGGAAATGTCAGTTTCTCAAGGAATACCTTGCGTCATGGAGTTGGTCGGTCGGTCGGTCGGTCGGTCGGTTAGTTGGTTTGGTTGTTTGCTTGCTTGGTTCTTTGGTTAGAGTTCTGAGTTCTGTTAGACATTCTTTATAGTTTTAACTAGTATACTTTGTGATATGAAAATATGAACCGCACTCCGGACGAAGAACCGGTGCACTTCTTGCTAGACGGTGGTGTGCATGCTGGGAAGCTAAGAAAGTCTACCACTGGTGGACACTTTTGAAGCAGGGGCAAGTAATTGTGGTTTGTGGGTTAATGCACTATTTAACGGAGCTGCATCAGCTGCAGAGGTTATGCAACATCGAATGGTATTAGTATATTATTACATAGAGTGAACTCTTCAAGCACCGGGAGAAAAGCAGACAAGTCCATTCCAAGGAGTTGTCTAGGCTTTCATGTTGACCTAGAGAAAATAAGGAGAGCTAAGAACTTAAACAGCTAGGACAGGTGATTGAAACGTAGAAAAGCAGCTACTGGTCAACTGAGTTCAACTTTGCTCACTGTTCACAAATTCTTCACTCGTCGCCATTTGTATGCGACAGATAAATATTCAAGTAATGTTTGTGGTATCCAGTCGCAGTGTTTCCCTTACCACAGACAAGTATATGAGTATGGTATTGGCAAGTCCACGTAGCGATAATAAGATTCATTACGTTTTATATATAGAAACAGATGGTCAACGGCCCTGGCATCTGCAAATTTGTTTGTCGTACCTTGTCACTTTCAGAAGTCTCTAAGGCTGTTACTTCACGTACAGAACGAATAGCACACCTTTCCGTGCTTTTTATTCGTCGTCTTCTTCCAAACAAAGTTTGGGCCATTATGACACGTTCCGATAGTGGACGATCAGAAGATCAAATCCCGGAACGGCCAAGGGATTTTTCTTTTGTTAAAAAGTCCAGACCGGCTCTGGGGCCCTTACAGCCTCCTGATTGGTGGATACCTGTAGACCATTCCCTCACAAGTAACGCGGTCGGGACGTAAAGCTGACCACTCAGTCTACTCCCGAGGTTAAGAATGTGTGGAGCGATACCTCCATTCTTTATGGTGTCGTGCTTATTTGGGCACAGGGACGCCTTTGGATTTACTATTAGAGTGAAGGATACGTTCATTACATCACTGTCTTTCTCTTTTGCATGCATGCAGGCACGCACCACGCCATCAGGAGCTTGTGCTCTTCGTTCGTACTCATGCTGCATAGAAATGACTATTTCGCCTAGCTTCAGTCCCTTTTCTACGTAGATTTATCTTACCCTCTTCCACCTTTTGAAATACTGTGTGGTGATTTCTGAGAAATGTATTCAGTATGCGTATTCTAGTTATTTGTGTCTACAAGCGCTAAGGAATGTCGCATGTGGGTGGCATTTTTACTCGCGTTTGCAAAATTGCGAAATGCGACTATTAGCTGCGTCGTGTCTCTCTGTCTCTGTCCGCATGTAACAACTTGGCTCCCACTGGACGGATTTTGACGAAAATTCGTATTTGAGGATTTTTTAAAATCTGTCATGAAAATTCAGGTTTAATTAGAATCCGACAAGAAAAACAGGTACTTTAATGAAGATCTAAGTGCAGTTGTGATAATATCTCGCTGAATTCTTCTTAGAATGAGAGATGCTGTAGACAAATTTATAGAGAAGATCAAAACACTCATTTCGTGTTCAGTAACTTTTTCCGAAAATCGTGCCATGTATGAGATAATGTGGAAAAATATGGTAGAGCCAGACAGGCCACAGATAAAAATACAATACGGCGCATGCGCTTTGCAAGCTGGATAACTAAGGCTACATACACGTTCAGAATATATAATACTTATTGCTTTTACACGGCAACAATGGTTACGCGAACGCGCCTTAAATATGGTGTGTGTAAGTAAATAAAGGAGACGGCTGTCATGAAGAGAGTTGAGAAAGCTGTCTTAAAACTTCGTTCGGCTGTTAACTGCACGCATAATATTAACCCTTTAAAGACGAAGCGTATTTGTTTTATATAAGGACTCAGTGCGTACCGCGCTGTAAACACTCTCCACTTCGGTTATAAAAACCGATCTCTTAATGTTTTATAAGGCAAAAGTTGGTGTTTGTTCTGAGATCCGTACAAAACACATAAACGCAATGTGGGCACCACGTAGAATTTTTTAATGTTAAACCTGTTGGTATGTAAAGTTACCGCTAGGCTTTAAAAGGTTAACCCTTTAAAGACGAAGCGTATCTGTTTTATATAAGGACTCAGTGCGTACCGCGCAGTAAACACTCTCCACTTCGGTTATAAAAACCGATCTCTTAATGTTTTATAAGGCAAAAGTTGGTGTTTGTTCTGAGATCCGTACAAAACACATAAACGCAATGTGGGCACCACGTAGAATTTTTTGATGTTAAACCTGTTGGTACGTAAAGTTACCGCTAGGCTTTAAAAGGTTAACAGCGGCTTTCTGAGCGTCTGTCTTGGCGTTGAAGCCGAAGGCAGTATTTGCTGTCAGGTCTTGTGGTAGCCACAGCTGTGTTGCCGATGCTCATGTGTGGATACAGCGCACTATGTGCATCCCATGCTGGTGTCAGGAAGTGTCAATCAAACACGCATCTCCGCCATGCTACCTGATAGAGCAGCCAGCAGAACCGGAGTCACCGCTGGTAGCAAGTACTCGTTAAGTATGAACAAATTATGAACTACACACATAACTGTAACAATTCTGGCGCGTTGACTTTCCTTAAGAAGCTAACAGGTCTTCAGCTGGTCAAGAAATATTCTGCACTTTATGGAAACCGGTGGTTCGTTACCGCATACAGGGCTGTGGAGTCGGAGTCGGAAGGAATTGTAGGTGGAGTCGGAAGGAATTTTTAGGTGGAGTCGGAAGGAATTTTTAGGTGGAGTCGGAGTCGGAAGGAATTTTTAGGTGGAGTCGGAGTCGGAAGGAATTTTTAAGTGGAGTCGGAAGAAATTTTTAGGTGGAGTCGGAGTCGGAAGGAATTTTTAGGTGGAGTCGGAGTCGGAAGGAATTTTTAGGTGGGGTCGGAAGAAATTTTTAGGTGGAGTCGGAGTCGGAAGGAATTTTTAGGTGGAGTCGGAGTCGGAAGGACTTGTTAGGTGGAGTCGGAGTCGGAAGGAATTTTAGGTGGAGTCGGAAGAAATTTTTAGGTGGAGTCGGAGTCGGTAAAAATGCACCGACTCCGACCGCGACCTCAGTCTAAAACCTTAACTAGATACTCCAACTCCAGAGCCCTGATAACTACAGTAACCATTAGACTTATACTTAAATATAGGTTATAAGTCTAAACAGTAGCCTGATGATTCACGTGGTGGCGATGAAATGTCTTATAGGCTTACCGTTATTAATACGTATTGAGCTTTTATGAAGGGTAGGAGTCGGAGTTTTAAAAATCGAGAAGTCGGGCCGGAAGTTTTAAAGATGTCGGAGTCGGAGCTTTTGTGTACCGACTCCACAGCCCTGACCGCATACACAAGAGGCCTTCACCTGTCCCTATCCTGAGCCAAATCAATTCAGTCCATGCCCCATCCCCCTTCTTGAATATACATATTAATATTACACTCATATCTGCGTCTAGGTCTTCAAAATGGTCTTTTTCCGTGTCTGTATGAAATTAATACTAATAATCCAAGTGGCTGTTGCTTCATTATGTCTGCGTTTCTCTGTGTTAGGATGGAATTGTTTGAAGCGGTAAGCTCGTAAATACTTCAAGGAATTTTTTGAGTTGTGACAGAACTTGGCTGTTTTGTCTGTCCAATTCCAGCATAAAATAAAACATGCAAAAATGTAAGCAGAAGTTCATCATAAATGTGTAACATATTAATTGAAAATAACCCCGTCAAACACACCTACAGATTTACTATAAAACATAATTTTTTCAACACGCTACATGTTTCGACGCGAAAGGGCCATCATGAGGCTTTATATAAATATCAAAATATACAAAAAATATAAATATAGTGGACCTTATGGGAGGGCAGAGATTTCACTGTTTACATCTGTACATTTACAATTATTGCTTTAAAAATTTTGTCTTTTGTGGCTTATGAGTTATTATTGGTTGTGATATTCAGATTATTGGATTTTTATTTATTTTCCTTTATGTTATAACGATTTATTTTTTACTTATAAATTTCGATTAGAGTTCTAAATATAAACTGTAGAAATATAAAGTACCAAAAACTCGTATACAGTGCGCATGAAATATGTTATTGATTTATAAGTCTTTGTGATATAATATAATATAACAATATAATATATTATATTATATTATAATATAATATAATATTTTATCTGTCGCGATTGCCTCAAGTTAGGTACCCATGTTAGTGCACAGAAACGTCCATTAAAATATTAGCTCAGATATTAATGACCATTTTAGTCTTCTGATATGTTAAGCCGTGTGGCTAATGCCACCATCTGCACGGTCCCGTGCACTGTCACGCTGAATATAGAAGCACTGCGCTCCTAAGGAACGTCCGTAACAACTTAATAAGTTGACGCGGCGTAACATCCTGGAAGACTCGAATTCTCATTAGAACCTCAGATTTCGCAATTTACTGATGATTTTAGAAGACAGTCTGTCAGCTGTAGCAGTGTAGACTTGATCCACTTCCATAACTCGCTTTTATCAAAGCCTGGCACAGATTGCCTCCGAAACATCCGCATATAATCCGTCGGTCTAAGATGTCAATACATGCCTGCAGCAGATATCTTGACGCAGTATTTCAGCGGTTTAAGGGAAGCTCTTGAAGTTAAGATAGAAGAGCAGGAAATGTCAACATGCCGAAGGGGCGCAGTCCGCAGAGACGCGGACGTAATATTACATATCAACCGACACGGCTTCATATGAAGGCGTAGCTTATATCAGACGTGGCGCAGTACCGCGGTTTTGGTCGTCTTTCTGGATCGTGGCACGGTCGTCAGTGAGACCGCCAGACTGTTGAAAGTTCGTAGAATTTTGGGGAAGAAATTGGAGAGTTGCACAATTTGATTTCGTAGTACAAATTGCATGCATCTTATGACATGTGTCACCCTTATATATATATATATATATATATATATATATACTGCAATACTTCGAATTTAAGACGCACCCCACGTTTAAAAGAGATTTTCGGAAAGAAATGTAGTTGATAATTGTAAAGAAGTAGATGTGTTTTAAAGGAATTTATTAACGAAATAAAAATCTCGACAATTTTTGCAAGCAAATACGTTGATTTTCCATGAAATTACTACTATTTTAGCGAGGCCATTTGTTCCTTCAAGAAAATGATATTTTCGAGATTTTCGAAGAGTGAAAAATAATAACTCGAATTTAAAATGCAGCCTAATTTTCAGTTCGGAAAAAATGTGAAAAAAGGTGCATCTTAAATTCAAAGTAATGAGGTATGCGGCTTTAAAGTTTACTGCACATTTCTTACTTCCTGTCATGAACCTAACATTACAAAACTCACTGCTTACTGTTGTCGGTAGATATGGCTACCAAAGCTGCTACAGTGACATGTATGTATTGCGACGGGTTTTTTTGTGTGTGTTTGAATTGATTCATTCTTACTTTCTTTAAATTTAATTACTTGAGAGAGCTTTAATTTCTTGATTTCTTTATTATTTATTGTTTAAGGTTTTATATTTAGCCAGTGACAAGGAAAGCAGTGAACCTTGGGTGAAGAATGGATATTTGTACGTATTTCCAACATAATAATTGTGTTGCTGAATGAATAATGTATAGAGGTAATCAGAATATTTGGTCAGTAATGAAAGTGAATGGTGGCCTAGAAGTAACGAAGGTTATACACAACCAGACCTGTTTAGTATTACACCGTGATTACCACTAACTGCAGATACAAGATACAAGAAAGTCAACCCTTTAAAGACGAAGCGTGTCTGTTTTATATAAGGACTCAGTGCGTACCGCGCTGTAAACACTCCACTTTGGTTATAAAAACCAGTCTCTTAATGTTTTATAAGGCAAAAGTTGCTGTTTGTTCTGAGATCCGTACAAAACACATAAACGCAATGTGGGCACCACGTAGAATTTTTAATATTAAACCTGGTGGTATGTGAAGTTACCACTGTGCTTTAAAAGGTTAAACAAGTACAGTCGAATCCGGTTATAACGACATCGGCGTATTCGACACCTCGCTTATAGCGTCAGATATTCTGTAGTACCCCAAGTAATTCGTTACTGTTAACCACGACATTACACTCCTCGGTTATAACAACACTCGCGTATAACGACACAAAATATTCAGTCACTTTCATGACGTTATAACCGAGTTCGGCTGTACATTCCGAATTTAAACTTAAGCAGCTCGTATCGTACTTCAGTATATATAGCCTATGCTATTGTCCCCCTCGACGCCCATTCATCACAGATGACGCTACCGTTTTACGTCAGAAGTACGGGATTATGGTTTTAATGTATTTTAGTGTATTTTGTCTCCTCTTTGTATTTACTTTCGGCCCCCAGAACACCCAAAACACTGTAAAAGTTGAGATCGGAACTGCACAAAGAAACATTTTTGTGTGGTGTATGTGATAATCTGTCTTGAGTATTTACACTGTCTAATAATGATTTTTTGAACAAGCCGAAACATGTTGCAATAAATTAGACAGCAAGACACCATCAAACGTAGTACTGATTGACTGTACTTACTTCTCAGTTCATTCACAGTTTCGACGTGTTCACCGTTCCATTTGACATGTGGTTTGTTGTAAAGTTACCTTTATCTCTTACTGGCACGCCATTTGCAATTTATAGTCACCCTGTTAAGTTTTTAAAGCTTTGTTAAGTGTAAAATCAGAAAACTTAGATGTGCACAAATTCTCCAAAAAAATGTTGGAGTCATATAAAAATTCTAGGCGCCAGAATGGTAGCATGAAACAAGGTCCATATGAGGACCCACAAATATTAAGCGCCACCGTAAATATTAACAATGTTTAAACATTACCGTTTTCTTGGATGTGGGATATGATGCCGTGAAGTGTGGTAGAAATTTACAGACTTTTCGGAGGAACCTGCTGCCTCCATCTAATACGCTAAAGGTAAAGACATCGGTTTCTTTCTAAACGCCGGTAAAATTGTACTCTGCTATAGGGTAATCTTTGTTAGTCGCCGCTGTGATGACCTTAAATCTCTTAACATCATTTGGTTAAGGCGAGGCGCGAGCTTTGTCGGTCCAGCGCTTCACCCCGCACAAAGATTTCATTTCATTAACGATACCGGAGGGTGGCGACAGACAACATGCAAGATATAAATAGGCACTGGTACGCAGTTTCCGGCAAGATATTTCTGCTTCGCTTATGAGGTCGGTGGAGGGGGGGGGGGGGGCTAGATTTGTAGTACCAACCTTGTTTTGACATTCCATAGCTGCTGTTTTATTGGTTGGAATATCTGTGAAATTTCCTTGTTGTATCATGCGCACGTGTGAGGAATTGTTTTGTCTATTCACATACAGTAAATGCATAAAAGAGAGAATCATGATGGGCAATAAGGCTTATTATGCAAATAGACAATTATTCAATAGTAGCCTCATATCAAGAAGCAGCAAGTTGCAGATGTACCACACATTAGTACGTCCAGTGGTCACCTATGGTTCAGAATCATGGACACTCACCATGGAAGAGAAAAGAGCATTAGCAGCATTTGAAAGGAAAATTTTCAGGAAAATATGTGTACCAGTGAAAGAAAACGAATCGTGGAGAATTCGACAAAATGATGACTTAGAAGCCATAATTAAAGGAGAGAATATTGTTAGGTTTATTAACCCTTTAAAGACGAAGCGTTTGTGCTTTATGTAAGGACTCAGGGCGTACCGCGCTGTAAACATTCTCCACTTCGGTTATAAAAACCAGTCTCTTAATGTTTTATAGGGCAAATTTGCTGTTTGTTCGGAGATCCGTACAAAACACGTAAACGCAATGTGAGCACCACGTAGAATTTTTTAATGTTAAACCGGGTGGTACGTAAAGTTACCGATAGGCTTTAAAAGGTTAAATGTCAAAGAATACGATGGCTTGGTCATATAGAAAGAATGCAAGACACCGCAGTCCCAAAAAAAGATGCTGTATGGAAAGCTGTATGCAACAAGACGAAGAGGAAGACCAAAAATGAGATGGCTGGATGATGTGTCCATGGACCTGAGAAAGATGGGTTTAAACGGATGGAGAGGCAGAGCCAGGAACCGGGCAGCTTGGGGGCGTGCTGTAGAGGAGGCCAAGACCCACCCCGGGCTGTAGCGCCATTTGGAGTGTAGGAGGAGGAGGAGGATTCACATACAGTAATGTCTATAATTGAAAATGTTTACTAGCATTCCTTGAATATTCTTGCGATAGCAAACATCAGGGGTTAGACAAAAGTAATCTTCTTCGACGGGGCAAAGACAGTAAATTTGCTTAGTGAATATTATTACAGCAAACAGGGTTTTCGTGAGGAAAACTTAAAGAAAGAGGCGATTTTGAAGACCTGGGCGAGGGTGGGAGGTTAATATTAAGACGACTCTTCAAGAAATAAGATGACGGTGAAGGGACGTGGAACGGATTGATCTCGCTTAGGATCGGGGCGAGTGGCGGGCTGTTGTGAACGCCTTTAATTAACCTTCGGGTTGCATAAAATGCGGGGAATTTCATTGCTAGTTGAGGAGAAATTAGCTTCTCAAGAAGCATTCTGCTCCACAAACGTTGTTTGTTTGTTTGTTTGTTTGTTTGCTTGTTTGTTTTTTGTTTATTTTTTCGTTCGTTTGTTTGTTTGTTTGGCTGGTTGGTTGGTTGGTTAGCTAGTTTTTTGTTAGTACATGAATACATCTGTCGTGTTCCGTGTCACCATAAACAAATTCATCGCCTTTGTAGCCAAAAAACTGACAATTTTTTCCAGATATTCACTGAAGGTTCCCCCCTCCCACTTCATGTCTTTGTACGTAGCACGTCCTACGCAACTGCAGAGCAACGTTTTACTGCAGAAGGGCTAATTGAAAACCTCGAGACCCTGCGCGGGCCGCAAAACAATTAACAGTAAAAGTTGTCCAAAAACACTAATCACCAACAAATGCACAAAGAGAGTTTTATCATCAATCGTAACACACCGTACATGTTTCGACCCTGCTGGGTCATCTTCAGGGAGAACTTTTTGTTATCGTTACACTAAGGTTGCACTTTATAGTTGAGTGAGAATGTGCTGTTGACTGTGTACTGCGTTGTTTTTGGAGGCGTGAACTCTCTGTGGTCCCGGCCTGCACTGCAGTGCAAACCGGGACCGCAAGACACAGTACACAGTACACAGTCAACAGCATATTCTCACTCAACTATAAAGTGCAACCTTAGTGTAACGATAACAAAAAGTTCTCCCTGAAGATGACCCAACTGGGTCGAAACATAAGCCCGGACCGCAGAGAGTTTACGCCTCCAAAAACAACGCAGTACACAGTCAACGGCACATTCTCACTCAACTATAAAGTGCAACCTTAGTTAACGATAACAAAAAGTTCTCCCTGAAGATGACCCAACAGGGTCGAAACATAAGCCCGGACCACAGAGAGTTCACGCCTCCAAAAACAACGCAATACAAGTCAACAGCACATCCTCACTCACCTATAAAGTGCAACCTTAGTGTAACGATAACAAAAAAGTTCTCCCTGAAGATGACCCAGCAGGGTCGAAACATGTAGGAGTGTGTTACGATTGATGATAAAACTCTCTTTTTGCATTTGTTGGTGAGTAGTGTTTTTGTATAATATAGTGCACGGACATGGAACACATTAAATTAGTAAAAATTCTATTTTAAGGTAAAATTTTTGTTATTAATTATTAGTAAAAATGTGCAGGGAACGCAACGGGTTGTAGCAGGCGAAAACACAGGATCGCATCCGGGTTGGTCCCTGTAAAACTTGTGGTGCGCAAAGTGGCATTCGAACAGGTTTTTTTTTATTTATCCCCGAGTACTTCGGTTATCCCCTGTCAGTACTGACAAACCCGTCCCTATTATACAAACGAATCACTAAATGCTTTGTAGGGAAATAATCGCTGTTTGTTCTGATAACCCTACAAAACACATAGTAGCACTGTGTAGGCGGAACATAGAATTTTTTAATGTTTAACCTGGTAGTACATAAAGTAACCACTAAATTTTAAAGGGTTAATATTCCAAACCCCAGGAATGTCGTATAAGAGCAGTAACGCTTACTAATACTGTTAATAATACCACAGGAATGTCGGTTATAAAACTCTGCGAAACGACTGAATGAGATAATACCTCTGCCTTTATCTGTGGTAGTCATTAAGGGGTTTAAACAACCAATTAAAATGCGCGGACGTATTCTGTGTAGTGTGGGCGGTATTAAATACATTTCGTTTTTTTGGAAGCGGTCTGAATCAAACTCCGCAGCGTCTGTGCTGAGAGCCTAGAGGATTACTTACAGCAGACGAAAGCAAAAATAAATTCTGAAAGGAAGTTTAGAGAGATTCATTCTTCTTAATGCTTCTAAATATATTTAGGTGCTAACGGGAATTGTTAAGTGATGGTTGCATTTTTAACCTTTTAAAGCCTAGCGGTAACATTACTTACCACCAGGTTTAACATTAAATATTCTACTTGGTGCCCACATTGCGTTTATGTGTTTTGTACGGATCTCAGAACAAACAGCAACTTTTGCCTTATAAAGCATTAAGAGACCGGTTCTTATAACCGAAGTGGAGTGTTTACAGCGCGGTACGCACTGAGTCCTTATACAAAACAGATATGTTTCGTCTTTAAAGGGTTAATGTAGGCCGGCATGTGACAAGCAGAGACCAGAGTGTGGAGTGATAAGGCAAGTGTGTCTTCCATGTCCGTTCGGCAGCTGTGTCAGTAGCGCGGCGGTACACAGCGTCGAATGACCGAGTAACTCCATGAAGCAGAGTCCTTCTTGAGAAGCTAACAGGTTCTCAGGTAGTCAATGAATTTCCCTCATTTTATGGAACCCGAACACTCACAACAGCCCGCCACTCGCGCCCAATCCTGAGCCAGCTCAATCCAATCCACGTCTCCATCCTATTTCTTGAAGATCCATTTTAATATTATCTTGTTATCTAAGCCTAGGCATTCCAAGTGGCCTCTTTCCCGTAGGTATCCCGATAGAAACTCTATATGCACATGTCTTCACACCATACGTGCTACATGCCCCATCCATCTCATCTTGATTCGATCATCCGAATTTTGCTTGGTGAGGAGTACAAATCATGCAGCTGTCAGTTACGCAGTCGTCTCCACTCTCCTGTTACCTCTTCCTTCTGAGGTCCAAGTGTCTTCCTCAGCGCCTTCTTCTCGGACACCCGCACTGTGATAGACCAAGTTTCACGCCGAATGATGGAATAATTAACCCTTTAAAGACGAACCGTATCTGTTTTATATAAGGACTCAGTGCGTACCGCGCTGTAAACACTCTCCACTTCGGTTATATAAAACCGATCTCTTAATGTTTTATAAGGCAAAAGTTGCTGTTTGTTCTGAGATCCGTACAAAACACATAAACGCAATGTGGGCACCACGTAGAATTTTTTAATGTTAAACCTGGTCGTATGTAAAGTTACCGCTAGGCTTTAAAATGTTAATAAATAAGAATGTGAACGAATTGGAACGAAACTGTCGCTGTCTAAATACTATACCAACATGCGCTTTAGAGATACTGAAGGGGAAAAAGTCAGGCTAGCAGATGTCCGGACCAAAATTTGAATCCAGTACCTCCTAGACACGAAGCCGGGTTGATGATTGGTGACGGGATTATAGCGTACAGTGTTCGACTGGGGAGGGTTTATTGGAAAATGCCAAAGGAAAGGCGCAAGTTATAATGGGAAAATACTACAAAAATTGCGGGGCACGCGGTGGCGAAAGTTGGTTGACGCATTGCGCTACAAGCCGGGAGGTTGCGGGTTCGATTCCCGATAGTGTCATTGGAATTTTTCATTGAGTCAGCCTCTAACAGAAATGAGTACCAGGGATATTTCCTGAGGGGTAAAGGCGGCCAGTGCCTTGGGCTGACAACTTTACCACCTTTATGTGCCGACTGTCTGGAAATCTCGGAGCTTCGATCTCCTGGAACTTCATGATGGTATACCTTTACCTTTACTACAAAAATTAATTCCTTCGGAAATTACTCACCGTGATAAGTAAGCTGAAGCTGTCTGTGAACGTCAGGATGGCATAAGGAGGAGCGGAGGTATAGCTCCGCTCATTCTTAGCCTCTGGACTAGATAGAGGTGAATTGTTGGCTTCACGCCACGGCCGCTGTACCCCCGGGGGTAGATAATTCTGTACGCACTAAATAGGAGGTTGGGTGAGCCGCAGGGCCGGTCTGGACGTAGAAACATCTCATGCAACTGCCGGGAATCGAACCACGATTCGTCAGTACTCCATCCCGTAGCCTAGTCTCTATACCGAGACCCATGTAATAGACAAAAACTGTACAACAATAATTGTAAGTGTTACGTTGCCGCAGTTTAACCCTTTAAAGACGCAGCGTATCTGTTTTATATAAGGACTCAGTGCGTACCGTGCTGTAAACACTCTCCACTTCGGTTATAAAAACCAGTCTCTTAATGTTTTATAAGGCAAAAGTTGCTGTTTGTTCTGAGATCCGTACAAAACACATAAACGCAATGTGGGCACCACGTAGAATTTTTTAATGTTAAACCTGGTCGTATGTAAAGTTACCGCTAGGCTTTAAAAGGCTAATTATATATGTCCTGTAGGCGTGGTACGTATAAGTGGTAACTGGTGTGCTTCATTTCGGTGCCAGCTCTTCTCGAACTCTTCAGTCAAGTAACACGAGTGAATCTCCATTAATAGCTTGTAAGAGGCACTCAGACACGTTTAGTGCGTAAGACGGTCTTTATTCCCCATGAGGACGCACCAAAATGCTCTCCTGCCTTGGTTAATTAAATTCTCTTTAGGAGTGTCATGTAGGGCCAAGATCGCTTGTCGCTTTTGGAAGATCACATGCCGGGTCACGAACGTCAAGGGTCTTAGGGATGGCGATGTGAGTGGCGGGGGGGGGGGGGGAAGCTTAAGGTCGACAAATGATGTGTCCGAATAACGTCGATACTGGACCGTTTGAAGTCGAGTATTTTAACTGAAGGCATCTTCTGCTCTGGCACGAAGAAGCTGTGCACTGCTGCCACACAATGCATTTGTTATGTTCTTTGTTATTCACAGAAAGGGGGCAAGTATTTGCCTGTACAGTATTAACAACTGGTCTTTGTAATGGAGATGGATTTTGTTTTGTATGTAAGAATGTCATTCCGTTGTGTTGTTAAAAGTACAAAACAAATCAGTATCTGTCCAAACAGAACTAAATTCTATTTATTATATAGAACTGCATGTTTCGACCTATTTCAGGTCATCCTTAGGTGCAAAGTCGGTCTTTAAAACATATGAAGGAAGAAGTGTGCTTACGTCTTGTATATTTATTCTTCAGTGTCTTTTTAAAAACCAACTGTGCACCTGAGGATGACTGAGATAGGCCGAAACATGTAGTCCTATGTAATAAATAAAATTTAGTTTTGTGTGGACAGATACGGATTTAAATTTTTGGAATGAAAATTTTGTGTACAATTTAGTTCAGCGCTGTCCGAAAATTGTCAAACCGCGGGTGACGCCGACGCGAGTGATGTGGCGAAGTGCCACAGCAGGGGTTTAGAACATAGTGTTAATCTATTGAGACATTCAGTTTTATTGATTCTATTAATATTTGTATTAGAGTACTGTGAGAACTATAATTTTACTTGTTGTTTTGTATGGGTGTGAAACTTGGTCTCTCACAGTGAGGGAGGAACAAAGACTGAGGGTGTTCGAGAATAGGGTGCTAAGACGGATATTTGGGCCTAAGAGGGACGAGGCGACAGGGGATTGGAGAAGACTACATAACGAGGAACTTAATGACCTGTACTCATCACCAAATATTATTCGGGTAATCAAATCGAGAAGAATGAGATGGGCGGGGCATGTAGCACGTATGGGGAAAAAAGATGTGCATACAGGATTTTGGTGGGGAGAGTGAGGGAAGGCGACCACTTGGGAGACCCAGGCATAGATGGGAGGATAATATTAAAATGGATCTTCAAGAAGTGGGATCGGGCATGGACTGAATTGAGCTGGCTTAGAATGGGGGCAGGTGGCGGGCTGTTATGAATGCGGTAATGAACCTCCGGGTTCCATAAAATGCGGGGAATTTCTTGACTAGCTGAGAAACTGTTAGCTTCTCACGAAGTTCTCTGCTCCATGGAGTTAGTTAGTTAACCTTTTAAAGCCTTGCAGTAACTTTACATGCCACCGGGCTTAACATTAAAAAATTCGACGTGGTGCCCACATTGCGTTTATGTGTTTTGTACGGATCTCAGAACAAACAGCAACTTTTGCCTTAANTCTTCAAGAAGTGGGATCGGGCATGGACTGAATTGAGCTGGCTTAGAATGGGGGCAGGTGGCGGGCTGTTATGAATGCGGTAATGAACCTCCGGGTTCCATAAAATGCGGGGAATTTCTTGACTAGCTGAGAAACTGTTAGCTTCTCACGAAGTTCTCTGCTCCATGGAGTTAGTTAGTTAACCTTTTAAAGCCTTGCAGTAACTTTACATGCCACCGGGCTTAACATTAAAAAATTCGACGTGGTGCCCACATTGCGTTTATGTGTTTTGTACGGATCTCAGAACAAACAGCAACTTTTGCCTTATAAAACATTAAGAGACTGGTTTTTATAACCGAAGTGGAGAGTGTTTACAGCGCGGTACGCACTGAGTCCTTATATAAAACAGATACGCTTCGTCTTTAAAGGGTTAATTAGATTACTGTGAACTGTACAGCTTATTTATGAAGTACTACTGATCTATTTATGCGTATTGTCGGTGGAATTCATGTGGGGCTGACGCTCATTAGAACTTCAAGGAACTAAAGGCACCGCCGGACACTTAGATAGGGTTCGCGGACCACAGGATGCATACCACTAATTAAGCTAATCTTCAGAAATTAATTCTGCGTAACTGCTTATTTCAAGGTTAAGTTTATCATCCGAAGGGAAATGTTAGATAAGCTGACGACGTAGGGAATGCACTATAACGTAACATTGTGGTGCGTTCGCGTAATGTTTATACCTCCTTGGCTCCTCTAACGTATTCATTGTAGGCGCGTTCGCAAAACTGCGAAAAGCGACTATTAGCTTTGTCATGTCCGTCCGTCCGTCCGTCCATTCGCATGGAACAACTCTGCTCCCACTGGACGGATTCTCATGAAATTTGGTATTTTGGCATTTTTGTAAAATATTTCGAGAAATTCAAGTTTCATTATCTGACAAGAACAAGTGTGTTTTACATGATAATATTGCGCTGAATTCTTCTTAGAATGAGCAATGTGTCAGACGAAAGCTGTAGAGAAAATAAAAACACGCATTTTGTGTCGAATAACTTTTGTCTGAAAATTGTGCCGTTTATGAGATAATGTGGAAAAATATAGTATAGCCAGACAGGCCACAGATGACAATATAATACGGCGCATGCGCTTTGCATACTGGATAAATGACGCTACAGACATACACTCAGAAAATGTTTCGTTTCGTAGTCCTGACCTCTTCTACCTACTTGTTCACAGTAGGTGTAGAGGGTTTTTATTTTCACGTGATCACGCACGCACACCCGCGCGCGCACACACACACACACAGCAGTAGGTAGGACTCCTGTGGTCGAGGAATCAGCCCGTCGCAGGGACCTCTACCAGACAACACAAACGCTCACACGAGATAAACATCCATGCCCCCTGCGGGATTCGAACCAACGATCCCAGCAGGCGCTTGGCCGCAGACCTACGCCTTAGACCGCGCGGCCACTGGGATCGGCTCATACACTCGGACTATGTAATACTGCTTTTTCGTGGTAACAGTGGTTACGCGAACACGTCTGGGTGTTACGTTATGCGTGCATTGCCTGCCTTGTTAATTAACCCTTTAAAGACGAAGCGTATCTGTTTTATATAAGGACTCAGTGCGTACCGCGCTGTGAACACTCTCCACTTCGGTTATAAAAACCAGTCTCTTAATGTTTTATAAGGCAAAAGTTGCTGTTTGTTCTGAGATCCGTACAAAACACATAAACGCAATGTGGGCACCACGTAGAATTTTTTAACCCTTTAAAGACGAAGCATATCTGCTTTATATAAGGACTCAGTGCGTACCGCGCTGTAAATACTCTCCACTTCGGTTATAAAAACCAGTCTCTTAATGTTTTATAAGGCAAAAGTCGCTGTTTGTTCTGAGATCCGTACAAAACACATAAACGCAATGTGGGCACCACGTAGAATTTTTTAATATTAAACCTGGTGGTACGTAAAGTTACCGCTAGGCTTTAAAAGGTTAAGCATGTAGGGCATATTTTATATCATGCGGAGTAATGCTTTTATGTGATTCATTTTTAAGGAATTTTGTAGCATTCACTCGAGGCTTCACTGTTGAGTTTTGCATTGACCATTGAGTGGGTTTCTTGACCTTTATATAATGCTATTACGGCTTGACATTTCTGGAGCGTTATTGAAGGACAGAGGAACATCACTGAATGCAAGGTGTTCTTTTTTGTTGTTCTTGTGAGAGAACAAATCGTGTTGTAAAATGTTAAGTATATTCTCTTTAAAAACTGTCTTATTGTATGCATACTTTTTTTTAAATGGTGAAGGGCCCCGCAGCAGACGCTACGGACGTACCGCAGCCTTGAGGCTTATTGTGCAACCCTGTGATGAAGGTGAAGATGAAGATGATTATTATTTTTTGTCCTTTTCCTAGTAATGGAGCACCGGTGGAATGAAGTTGACAGGGGAAAACCGAAGTACTCGGGGAAAAACCTGTCCCAGTGCCTCTTTGTCCAGCAAAAATCCCACACGAACTGACCCGGGATCGAACCCGGGCCTCCGCGGTGGGAGGCTGGCGGCTAACGGCCTGAGCCATGGCACGGCCCTATCGTATGCATACCTACATTTATTGTACGTACGTAGGTGAGTAAATTGTGTAATGAATAAATGAGAAAACGTAACAATACAAGCGATGCATTTCAGTGACAAATTACCGCGAAATTGATGTGTCAGATTTAAGTTTCTAAAGGCGGTGTGTCACATCGTGAAGTCTGGTAGACATAGCAATATTTCGGGCACAACGTCCATATATTCGTACCATTCTACATGGCGCTGGGGCCGGAAGAACGTAGTCAGTATAGTGAGTAGGCTACCCCGTGAACGATGACGGGTTCGAATCTCGGTAGGGGCAAGAGATTTGTCTCCTTCTCGAAATCGTGCAGACCGACTCCGGGACTCATCTAGCATCCTATTGAGTGGGTACTGGGGCTCTTTGCCTTGGCCAAAACGGTCGGGGCGTGAAGCTGACCACTCACCTGCATCTAACGCTGAGGCTAAGGATCGGTAGTGCTGCACCTGCACTCTCCCTGTATGTCTTCATGACGTGGGCCGGGACATATTACCGTCACCTTTCTACATGGCGTTACATGACAAGAGATTGTAATCGTCATAATTGTAAAACTGTTTTTTGGGGGTGCTTCTGCTATTGCAACTAGTCGTAAGACTAACGAGTAATTTTTTTTTCTGATCTAAAACGCTACGTTAAATCTTAACCTTTTAAAGCCTAGCGGTAACTTTACATACCACCAGGTTTAACATTAAAAAATTCTACGTGGTGCCCACATTGCGTTTATGTGTTTTGTACGGATCTCAGAACAAACAGCAACTTTTGCCTTATAAAACATTAAGAGACTGGTTTTTATAACCGAAGTGGAGAGTGTTTACAGCGCGGTACGCACTGAGTCCTTATATAAAACAGATACGCTTCGTCTTTAAAGGGTTAACCTTTTAAATCCTAACGGTAACTTTACGTACCACCAGGTTTAACATTAAAAAATTCTACGGGGTGCCCACATTGCGTTTATGTGTTTTGAACGGATCTCAGAACAAACAGCAACTTTTGCCTTATAAAACATTAAGAGACTGGTTTTTATAACCGAAGTGGAGAGTGTTTATAGCGCGGTACGCACTGAGTCCTTATATAAAACAGAAACGCTTCGTCTTTAAAGGGTTAATCTAAGAGTTCACTCAGTGGCGTCCCTTAGTTTTTGGCATTTGTAGTTAGACACGTTTTTCTTGTGTTTCACTAGCACAACTCAGCTTTTTTTTTCACTGCCACTTTACACTAACTCGATGGGTTTTACCATCTTAACCCTTCGCACTATATCACTGTCGTCCAGGAGTTGTAAAGCCTCGACATTGGTGTGTTGGTGGAGCCTTTCCTCGTGTTTCCATGCGATCCTATTTATTTCTTTGTCCACAGTGTCTATTCATAATTGTAAAACTGACTGGAGAATTATGAATTATGCTTATGAATATATTAAAATCGCAGTGAGGAAGTGGTCAGGAACTCCTGTTTGTACGAAACATCTCGACGCTAGATCGCGGGCTGGATTGTTTCCCAAGGCCTGTGTGAGTGTTCTGTGCAGTGTCAGTCCTGTGCTTGTAGTGGGCGGATCACTTGTTTGGCGTGCCCTGTCAGGTGCCGGAAGTGTAACGGACAAGGTAACTGACAGGTGGAAACAGATGAGGAAAAAAATTCGAAGTCGGGAGTCGATTGTGTCGGTTCTACTCACTACACTGGTCAGGCGTTAAAAGGTGAAGCTAAAACTCCTCATATTCTTAACCTCTGCACTCGGATGTGTGGTCACCCCATCGGGCGCCTTATCTCCTGAAGGAACGCGCAGTGCCCGCGCTGGTTAATAGATTTGGCGGGGCTCCAGGGAAGGCTCGGACGTGGTGGGAAACAGTGAAGTTGTGTTTTTTCTTAACCCTTTAAAGACGAATCGTATGTTTTATATAAGGACTCAGTGCGTACCGCGCTGTAAACACTCTCCACTTCGGTTATAAAAACCAGTCTCTTAATGTTTTATAAGGCAAGAGTTGCTGTTTGTTCTGAGATCCGTACAAAACACATAAACGCAATGTGGGCACCACGTCGAATTTTTTAATGTTAAACCTGGTGGTACGTAAAGTTACCGCTAGGCTTTAAAAGGTTAAACTCGAAGCGTATCTGTTTTATATATGGACTCAGTGCGTACCGCGTTGTAAACACTCTCCACTTCGGTTATAAAAACCAATCTCTTAATGTTTTATAAGGCAAAAGTTGCTGTTTGTTCTGAGATCCGTACAAAACACATAAACGCAATGTGGGCACCACGTAGAATTTTTTAATGTTACATCTGGTGGTACGTAAAGTTACCGCTAGGCTTTAAAAGGTTAAAGTCGAGATTCGGCTACATTCCTGAGTGTTGGGTCCGTTTGAATAGCGTTAATGCTGTTGAAAAGGCGGATCTAAACACGTGAAAGTGAATCAGATCAATCAACTGCATGGAGCAGAGTCCTTTGAGAAGCTAACAGGTCCTCAGCTAGTCAACAAATTCCTCCCAAACTCGAAGGTTCATTGCCCAATTCATTAGTCCGCCACTTGTCGCTATCCTGAGCCAGCTCAATCGAGTCCATGCCCCCATTCCACTTCTTGAAGAGCCCTCTGCTTTCTGTGTTCCGCCCCCCCCCCCCTTATTTCCATGGCGCAACAGCCCCTAGTGGACCAGGGCTTTCTCATTGGTCGAGGCTTCACGATCACACTCAGACACACCACAATCTGTAGGGCTGCTCTGGACGGGTGATCAACCCGACACAGAGACCTCTACCTTACAACACACAACACTCACAAGAGACAGACATCCGCACTCCCGGCGGGATTCGAACCTGCAATTCCAGCAAGCGAGAGGCAGCAGACTCACGCCGTAGACCGCGCGGCCACTGGGATCGGCTCAGTGCCTCACTTGCTGCACCTAACCTGTTGTACACCCACTAAATCCAATCTATACCTCGCTAATTCTCTAACCTTATTGAATAAAGGAAGGGTAATAATTTATGTGATACTGAAAAATTTGTCGTTAAAGACAGGTTTAAACGAATGATATGTGCGGAAGAATAAACCGCTTAACAGCCGGAGAATACCACATAGACTGTAAGCATGTAGCAAATTGATGTTGGGGAAATAAAGTAATGGTGTGGATATTTTATTGTTTGGCTACGGTTTGAACGGCTCGGGGTTCGAGCCTCTGTAGGGGTGAGATTTTCCGCACCCGTCTAGACTGGCCCCGACGTCCCCCCAGCCTCCTGCACAATGGGTACCGGCCGCGGCGTACCGTTGACCACCCACCCCCTTCCGAACTTTACATATTACGGACACTGCTATGACTGTTTGTACTTTGGTTAAGGACAGTACTTCAGTTGTGATTATATAGCGTTGAATGTACTGCTTTTGCTGCTCTCTTTTTGTAGGCATAAGCGTTAGATATTGCCAGATATGAAATAATAGCTTCACGTTAGAAGATAAAAATTAAATCGCTGCAGCTTGCCGAGGTGCTAGCACTCGAGTTGTTGATGGAGGCCTGAATTTAGAACAGTACCTGGAAAAAATGCAAGATAATATACAACCATCAGCGCAGGAACTTGGGCGTTGTTATTTCGTGTGCCAGCTGAACAGCGCAACAACACGATCACCACAACTGAGCTACCGACGTTTCCTAGAAACTGTCCCTGAAATGCACGTAACAGTGTAGCGTCACTAGCATAAGCAAAATGAATCTTCATGTGTCAGTGGCGAATCCTGATCCGTAGTTCAGGTATAGCGGAACGGCATTTGTAATGCATTGTGTACCCTTCCGCTAGACCTGACGTGTGGATCAGGATTCGCCAGTGATATGTACGTATCCGTACACGGAGTCCATGCTTCAGAAATTAAGTGACCAGTAGAGGTCGTGACATCTTGAGAATCTGTATGATTGTTGCCATTGCATTATTTGCTGTTGGCTGTAAGGACCCAGAAATCAAATTAACAATGTTCCTCCTTAAAATTTCTCTGCTAACTTGCAGTTTGTTTATGTGCAGGAACTGGTGTCAAAGGCGAAGCACCATAACTGGCGTAACGTGGCAGCGTTTGTTGCCATTGGGATTGTAGTCCTGGTGCTGATCATCGTCGGCATAGTGTTTCTGGCCGGAGGATCAGCAAATGATAAGCGAGCTGAGGCAATCACAAGCGGAAGGACCCTGCACGTTAGATCAAGCATCGCCCTGGAGGATGTTGTGGAGGGGAAGTTTAGTCCGAAAGGATTCAATGGTACTTGGATCTCAGGTGAGTCTGAAGGCATCAAAAATGGAACTTTTTGCAATGAAGTCTTGGCAATCTGGTCACTGTAGCTGCTGCAGCTCAACGACATGTAATGCACCTGAACAAATAAGAATGTGTCAAGTACAACTGGATCTTTAGATTCAACAAATGTGAATTCTTTATTTTGAGCTGTCCAACAGCAAATAGTGTGATGGTTACATTGTATGCAGTTTCATACCCCTGTTTTAGTCACTTTGTTTGTAAGAGGTTTAAATTTTGATGGCGGTGGAGGTTTGCATTGTGTTCTGTTGGCTTCTGACACTGTACACAGTTCTTTTCCCAAGATTCTGTCCATATTTGTCATTTTCAGACACTGAGTTTTTCTACAGAAATGAACGAGGAGATACACTCATCTTTGATGTCACAACAAATAGTTCTGAGGTCATATTACCTGCAGAGTTTCTGGTAAGGACAAATATTCACATTTAATTTTGTATAAATATTCACCTTTGATATGATAAATTTTAGTTTTAAATTGTGCCCTGACTGGAACATTTGGATAAGACCTGCAAGTTTGTGCAAATTGCATGCCGCCTACAGGTGACTGACTAACTGACTGACTGACTGACTTAACTGCATGGATCAGAGTCGTTCTTGAGAAATCTATTGTAAGAGTCACTCAACTGAGCAAGAAACATTCTGCCTTGCTTGGGACCTTAACGTTCATCACCATGTTCACAAGATGTTGCAGAATTATCACTGCCTATGAATTTTGCAATGGGATTTCACCAGTTCATTTATAATTCTTTGAAACATATGCACTTACAGGACAGCTGTAACCTTTCTAGCATTTGCAATGCTGAGCTTATATGCGCTGAAGTTTTTAACTGACCTGTTTAGTTGTCTGTGTTATACTAGTATGTGATTATTTTGCAATTCCAGTAAGAATGGGTCCGTATGTACCAGTGCTGTATCATCTGTGCTACTGACAGTGCGTTTAAACATACCATAAATACATACGATAATATGTTATAAATGATTTGCAGATACCAGATTCGCCATTCGATTTTGAGCTGTCAGCAGATCGCAAATATCTCGTAGTTGCTCATGGTTATCGAAAAGTAAGTTGCACACTGTTGATCGGTCATACATCTAATGTGTTACTGTCTTAGGAATTTAGCATAATGCTAGTTTGAGATTTTTATAAGAGAATGTGAAATACAGTATAGCCTTGATATGTGTGATTAATTGGGATTGATGAAGTCATCACAAACAGTGGAATCCATTTTCGGTGTGAGATGCTTACTTAGTTCCAAGAACGTATGAAACACCAGTGATACAAATCATAGAAGTTTATTTTTAATAAAATGTACTTTTTGGAAGCATCAAGTACCTTAAATGATTGAATGAGGGTTTCATTTCATAAAACGTGAAAGCAGCCAACCTCACAGATCGAAAAACAGAGGTTGACTGAGCTCAGAGTAATCCACATAACAGCAGGAGAGTAGGCAAAGCTAACTCGCCAACCGCTTGGTCACATTCTGATTTATCAGAACCAGGCTTGAAAGGTCAAAATGATGGTATTAAAGTGGGCTATCATGAAAAGTCAAAATCCAGAACATTGAGATTCATGAACACAAAGATTGCACTGTGTATTGTAAAGTGGGAGCATGGTGCACGTGTAGGTGAACTACAGTGGTTGGACACAGGAAAGCTTGCTGTGCTGTCCATCCTGATAATATTCTCCTACACACAATTATGAGCAGACAAGGAAGTTACACAGACCAATTCTGATACATGGAGTCATAGATGTTAGGTGTAGATGCCTTATTGAGGCACATAATTCTGTGTTCCTGTTATTCTCTTCTTTCTCTTGCTTTGACAGTCACCACTTGTGCAGATACCATGCAGCCACTAGACTTTAACGTTTTAAAGCCTTGCGGTAACTTTACATACGAAGAGGTTTAACATTAAAAAATTCTACATGGTGCCCACATTGCATTTATGTGTTTTGTACGGATCTCAGAACAAACAGCAACTTTTGCCTTATAAAACATTGAGAGACTGGTTTTTATAACCGAAGTGGAGAGTGTTTACAGCGCGGTATGCACTGAGTCCTTATATAAACAGATACGCTTCGTCTTTAAAGAGTTAATTTGGTATAAATACAAAGATTTTAAACACAATCAGTCCACTTTTACTTACATGGATTGTAGGTGGGAGTGCAATAATTTATACACACATGGCATGCCCACAATGTTTTTAGCTCATATAAAGATTTAGTCTTATGTGAGCACTTTGGAGGGAGAGCTGTCCCGGCAAGCATATCTGCAGTGGCTGTAATAAGTGTAGGTTTTGAAGAAAGAGTGGCCAAGAAATAAATTGCAGTATTGAAGAGGATTGAAACCTAGGGTGTGGCAAGTGCCACATGATTTAAATCACAGTCCTTTGAAGATTAACCTTTTAAAGCCTAGCGGTAACTTTATGTACCACCAGGTTTAACATTAAAAAATTCTATGTGGTGCCCACATTGCGTTTATGTGTTTCGTACGGATCTCAGAACAAACAGCAACTTTTGCCTTATAAAACATTAAGAGATTGGTTTTTATAACCCAAGTGGAGAGTGTTTACAGCGCGTACCGCGCTGTAAACACTCGCNAGGGTGTGGCAAGTGCCACATGATTTAAATCACAGTCCTTTGAAGATTAACCTTTTAAAGCCTAGCGGTAACTTTATGTACCACCAGGTTTAACATTAAAAAATTCTATGTGGTGCCCACATTGCGTTTATGTGTTTCGTACGGATCTCAGAACAAACAGCAACTTTTGCCTTATAAAACATTAAGAGATTGGTTTTTATAACCCAAGTGGAGAGTGTTTACAGCGCGGTACGCACTGAGTCCTTATATAAAACAGATACGCTTCGTCTTTAAAGGGTTAAACTGGCTTGACCTAGCCGCATTGTAATACTGTGTTAAGCATGAGCAAAGATTTTAGGCTTTACCATTTCATCCTCCATATACAGTGAAACTCGCTTAAGAAAAACCCGGTTAAGAGAATTTCCTGCCTAAGAAGTGAGGATAAAAAAGCACCAAAATTCTCCCATTTCATTAAAATTACCCTTTTAAGAAATTTCCTGCTTAAGAAGTAGGATGTTCTTGAAATTTTCAAAATTATCTTAATAGGGTTTCACTGTATTCCAACTGTACCACCAACCACAATTTAGCATTACAGAACTTTCTACAGTGTATGTATTAACCATAATGTACCATGCTGCTTAGAAGTAACTCTGTGATCTTTTATTTAATTGTATCAGTTGGAATGTGTGCAGTCGTTCCTGCAGCCAATGTTACTACAAAACATTTTATTTTTATTTCAGATATTCAGGCACAGCTTCCTAGCCAAGTATGAGATTATAGACTTAGAAACGAGGTAAGTAAGTCACACACATCTGCATTAAGGTACAGCTAATTTAGTATTACATAACCGTTATTGTGTGCACATCTAATTTGTTATGTATGATGCTTTTGTAATTATTAATTTTCTGTCTGTACACTGATATCCTCCCACCAACATCTCTTTCAGCTTCCATAGAAGTTCTCCATAGTTTTTAAAATGATGTTAAAGAGTTCTAAGAAGAACTCTTGGATTTTAATGTGACAATGTGTGTATTAATGAGGGAGGCAAACATAGCTTCATATTATGTTTAGTTAAGTTTGGTTTAGTTTAGGTTAGTGTAGTTTAGCTGAGTTTAGTTTAGTTTAGTTTAGTCATCCAATCCTCTTAGTCATGTGTGTCATTGGACAGGTCAAGTTCAATTAATGCCTTACATATCATGTTGAAATCATGTACAAGGTGTATATGACAAAGACTCAACTCACAATACATCAGCATTAAAGCAGTGTAATACAATATAATGTAATGTAACATGTCAATACTAATTAAAATAGAGAGGTATGAAAATTTATGGAAATCCATATCCTATACATTCATCAAATGAATAAAATATTTGTTGTAACAGAGAGAATTTCAACTCTGGTTTAAAAGATGTAGTCTTGTCCAGTTTTTTTAATGTGATCTGGCACCTTATTGTAGAATCTAATTCCTGAATTCACCACACATTTTAGAAGAGCATAACTTCTTTTCTATTGAATATGTATAAATAGTCAGTAAGGCTGTGAACTTAATGTCGAGACACAAGACACTTGGCAAAGAAAAACCATGAAATCTGGATAACTTAAAATGTGTAAGATCTGAAGTTTTCATGGCAGTGAACATTCTTTATAACCATACTGTGAGAGTACCAGGTTCTTGAATAACATACCAACTCGTATCACCACAATGTCATTCCTGTATGTTTGTAACCATTTATCAGACTACACATTGTCACAACACAGAAGAAAACTATATTAACTTAAAATAACCTTGTGTAAGTTTATTCACTTGCTGCATATTATTATTCTAGACATAGCATTCCACTTGAAAATAGTGAGGTCGGACCTGAGAGAAGAGTACATCAGCTCGTTGTTTGGGCTCCAGAGGGAAATGGGTTTGCGTACGTACATCGTAATAACATTTACTACCGCCCAACAGCAGCCGACGTAGCTGAAATTCAACTGACACGCTCTGGAATTCCAGGCGTTATTTACCATGGCATTCCTGATTGGGTTTATGAAGGTATTATTATGCACAAATTTGGTTTGTGTTGCTTCTTGTTCTGACTATGTTACTGTAAGTTGTTTATTTGGTTTCTTAACAATCACATACATATCATTAACTGAGATTTGTTAGAAACCTGGAGTTGTTAGAAACTTGCAGAAGAAACACAGTTAAACTCAGGGTTCCACAAATTTTCCAAAAATCTATTAGTCACTTCCAAATGCTAAGTGCCAGAAGGGTGACATGAAACAAATTCCATTCTTTTGACTCCCAGTCACGGATTGGCCTTTGAATCCCACTGTTATCTAACACTTTCTGCCCGGTTTGTGTGTACTTATACTCATTTTTATATTTAAGGCACAAAGGTTCAGTAATTACGCTGTAAACATTAGCCACCACCATACAAAATTTAGTCATCTGGGTGCCCACACACCTGGTATTTTTTCACCTGTGGTTAAGCTGCTCACTGTTTTCAGATTATAATTAGATTCTTACTGACAGTGGTGAGTCAGTCTTAAGACTTTGTCATAGGCACAAACAGCACAATTGTAAATGATCCGGGTTATTGATGTAGTACAGTATTCACAAATTTCATGTGTTGCAGAGGAAGTCTTCAGTTCGAATACAGCACTTTGGTTTTCGCCAGACAGTAGGAAGCTTGCATATGCAACATTTGATGATAACAGAACCAGAATAATGTCAATACCTTTTTATGGTCTACCGGGCAGTCCAGAGTACCAGTACACCCATGCAGTGAATGTTCGATATCCTAAGGTGGGTATCAGAGGCTACACTATGCCATATTAAATGATTTGTTTAATGTGTTCCGTGTCCATGCACTATATTATACAAAAAACATTACTCACCAATCCAAAAACAACACAGTACACAGTCAACAGTACATTCTTGCTGAACTGTAAAGTGCAGCCTTAGTGTAACGACAACAGAAAGGTCTCCCTGAAGATGACCCATCAGCGGCGAGACATGTAGGAGTGTGTTACAATTGATGAAAAAATGCTTTGTGCGTTTGTTGGTGATTAATGTTTTTTGTAAATGATATGTTCTTGATTGACAGTTCAGCACTTTGCTGTTTTTTGTGGTCATGTATCCACTGTTTTCTTGTAGTATCATGATATTATTTAATTTAAAAACTAAATATGAAGTTGTTAAAGTTATTACATGTAGAATAAATAACATTTAACTATGTAAATAATATGGAGAGTTGTTTAGTAAGAAGAGGTGGAAAGAGCTTTTCAGAACTAGAGGTAGTTACTCAAGCAACAGTTCAAAAGTCCAGGGGTTGATTAGCGCATATTGTGTAGAAAGTTGTTAGATGAAAGTGTATGGAGACGCTGGTCTACACTTGTTAGGAATGGCTGTAAACACTGGTAATGTCTTCTAATAAGAGCTCTGGCACTAGGTAGATGAATTCTGCCCTTATCTGTCTTCGTTACCAGCCATTTGTAAGAGCATGACCACTGCTGCAAACATCTGAACATTAATGCACTGGGTGATGATTTTTTTGTTTTAGCCTGGGACACCAAATCCATCAGCAGGGCTGAGTGTGGTGGATTTAGAGGAAGCCATGAACGGCAATCCGAGTACAATAGAACTGCAACCCCCGCAAGACCTATTACAGGGGTATTATACTCAGAATACAATAAAACATTGACATTTTAGGTTATCACAGTAGTGTCTTCTGTAGTGTCATGCGATGCAGTATGTTCAAGGAACCTGCTGCCTTTATCTTCAGGATGTTGTTTCTTGTATCCTGAGCACAGAGGCAGAAAGTTTGTTCAGAACACTGGAACATATCTGTACCAGACTACATGGTGTCACATTGCTGAAGAACTTTCGTGTCATTGCAGTGTTGTTACAACACAGTCACTGTATTCCTGTTGTAAAATTTCCCCTTCTCCAAATTGTTAACAAGTTTTATATTACTGTTTCATGACTAATTTAATATAATGTAAATTTCTAAGTATATTGAAGTAATAAATGTGATGAAGTCTACAGAAAATTGAATATGCACGGAATAGAATTACAGTATTTCCTGCAGCATAAGATACATTTCTTTTGCCGAAAATTTTTCCGCAAAATCACTCTGCATCTTAACACCAGAATGTGAAATTGTAGCTTGGAATAGGCTATTCAATGTGCAAGAATACCTTGCTAATTGTAGGGTGGGTCATGTCACTTGTCACATATTATAAGCTGCGAAAATACAGTGTATATTAATGGGTTAAATATTTCATGCTGTGTGCTCTGATAAACTACATATCAGAATTTTTAGTAACTCTGATTTGAGCATGTAGAATAACAGCATTAAATGCTGTAATTACATGTATTCCTCTTCTTGATAACATTTGTTTTTCTGCCTGTATGTAGTGTGAAGTCAGTCTTAAATTTCCAGAACTGGCTTTCCATTTGCAGTGAACCTATTTTGAGTGCTGTGACCTGGGCTACGGAAAATAATGTGGCTGCTGTTTGGATGAATCGTGTACAAAACATTGCAAAGATTGTGTCCTGCAATGCACGTACTTCGCTGTGCTTAGAGGTCAGTTTTTTCTCTTGGCTGTAATAGTTTTGTAACAGATGATTGCTATTGAGGACCAGGTTCAGACTCATGGTGGTCCATGTGGGCATGTCTGGTAGCCCAAGTGGCACTGGGACAGGGTATTGTGTGAGTATTCCAGTTGTGCCCTTCTGGTCATTATTTCACCAATGCCCTAGTTGATGGTCACAGCCACAAATGAGATGTATGAGAGGCTTGCATATTACCTAGTGTGTTATTTATTTGCTTGTTTGTGGCTCATTTAAGATGTCGGTAGTTCAGACTATGTAATGATAGGATTAGTAAGTTACATATAAGTTATAAAGTATCCAGAAGGAAACAGTCGTGTTATAATTTGAGGTACTATCCAAGCATTTGCAAGGAGGGACTGAGGAAAACCATGAAAAAACCTTCAGTCACAACAGCTGATCTCTTATTGAAGATTTGTCACACCTCCCATGCACAAATCATGAATGCAACCCATTTGACTGTGACATTTGGTAGCTAGCACGTTACCGTAAGCTATCACCTGGCACTTAACTGGACTTGGGGTAAAAAAAGGTACATTTCATCCTATAACCTACCATGAAGGGACAGAGGGGAAGTAGAGCTAGGGCTCTACTCTGTCTTTAACCTGGGCACTAGATGGGGGTGGGTGGTTAACACAGCGCCCTGGCAGCTTTACCCCCAGGAATGACCTAGACTTGGAATAAAGAGTGAACTAAACTCTTCATGACTGTCTTAGGATCAGCTTTGTGTGTGTTTGTGTTACATGCATGTGTGGATTGAAGCTTGTCATGAAGTCCCTAGTAAAACAAGTACAAGTTGTATTCATTAAGTAAGGTTCCATGCCTTGTGACTTTTGTGTTAATCAAGCATTTTATTTTTTGGTTGAGGTGGCACTTGCAGTAAGGGTACCATGCAACAGATCATGCCACTGAAGTGATACTGGAGACACTGCCAATTCCACAGTGACAATGATGTAGACGGGGCTGTTCATAAATGGTTTTGGATTGAAGGGCCTGATTTACACCATGATAGAATTTTTGAACTTTTGCCAAGATGCATCAGTATGCTTGGAGAGTATGCTGAAAAATAATAATACTTGAGGAGAATAAACCCTTTAATAATTTCTCATTTAAGTTTTATGACCTGTGGATTCTTACTCATTGAACATGCTTTGTTCAGAACCATTGAATTTATTTGTGTGTTTTGGCAGCTACTGTCTCAGAGAGAAACATCTGGCTGGGTGGATCTATTCATCCCTCCCCTCTTCTCAGCAGATGGTACCAAAATGGTGCTAATTCTTCCACATGACCAAGGACCGAGAGATGGTGCTTATAGACATGTGAGTGTGGTGCATCAAAGTCGAAATGTGGCACTCACTTCTGGGAAGTTCACTGTCACTGAGATTTTGTCTTGGGACAGGGCAAGGAATTTAATGTGAGTATATAAATATACATTTGGAACTTCCAACCTCAACATTTATGTATTTGAGTACATATGGATCCATAATTGTAATGTAATATCACCTGTCTACATATTTGAACTCTGAAATGATTAAGAAAATTTAAAAATGAGATTTACTTGAAATGGGAATACAGTTTGCTGTCTCTAGTTGCAATATAAATCATAGACATTTTGTTATGCTTGGAGACTGGATGGATCTCAGAGGTGCCACAGAAGCAGTTTAATAGTAAAAAGTGCTGTTAAATAGCTGTCAGTTATTACTTTATGCCAAGTGATTGCCAAATGAGATGAAAGTAATATTATTAACCCATAAAGACCTTTCAGCAATACAGCTTACACCTTTAAGATCATATATCAGTACCCAAAGGATGGTACAATGACATGGAAAAACTCAGATCAGGTCTGTGGGCTCACTGTTAATACACAAGAGGTTAATAATCAATTTGAACTTGATGTCATAAACTCTGATTGATTGCTTCAAGGTTTTAAGGTACATACTAAATTGGAGTGAGCCTATCTTTCTTATATACACTTTTGCATTAGAATAATAAGTGACAATAATAATGCTCATACAAGGAACCCCAGCACAAATACTTTTATCAAAGTTTTATCTCTTGGTACATCTCTATGTATCTAGCACTCCCTGTGTGATGCTGTGGTGCAGGCAGTCACGAGCTTTTCACTGTGGAGCCCAGGTCCAATCCCAGGACAGTCCATGTGGGACTTGTGGTGAATAATGTGTGGGTGGGACAAAGTACTTCAGTTTCTCCCTGTCAGGATCATTCCACCTATGCTGAAAATTCCTTCATTCGTCTGACACTGAAGCTATATAATTTTAGCATATGGCATCATCGTTAAATAAGAGAGCCTAAAAACAATCTGTCGCACTTATGCACTTGCTTCATCTCTCTCTCCCCCACTCTTCCCCTGACTATCCCCTGCCTTTCGCTTATCCTATGTACAACAAAGTAAAACGCTGATGAAGTGCTGTGAATCAGAGTGCATCTTTAGCAGGTCAGATGCGGCATGCTGTGTGTATGAAGGTGTATCCAAAAGTTCCCGAACTTGCCACCAGGCCCGAGAAAGGCAAGTAGTGCAGCTTCTGGCACTAGGTTCTGAGTCAGTCTAGTGAGTTTTGCAGCCATAACTTTCTCTGTTGCTTCTCAGTGGATGTTTATTGTTGTGTGTGTTAAGTGCAGTCCATAATTGCTTCAAGCTGAGAGGGGGGGATCCATGTCAGAAACACGTGAACAATTGCTGAACATCCTACTTGCAGTTCCAAAAAGTCAATTCCAGTGGTGCCTTCAGTAGTAGCAGAAATGCTGGTCCCTTTGAATAACCTTCAAAAGAGAAAACACCGACCCATAAGAAAGGTAAATACATATGCAATTATGGACTCAGTCCAGGAACTTTTGGATGTGCCTTCATATATTGCTGACATGTGTTGTAAGTGAAGGACTGTTGTGTCTTACAAGATCTGAAAGTGATAGATTGGTCTGGGAACTGTTAAAGGGGTTTTCCTTCTGAATTTGAAAGGCTGGATAACTTGCACAGCATTAGGACCCAGCAGCGAATGACTACTACACGTTCATCATTGCAGATACTATCTGGCCACTGAAGAAACCAACCCAGCTACGCTTCATCTTTACAGTGTGTCCGATAATTTAGAAACAGCTCCAAACAAACCACGGTGTATTTCATGTGGTGTACGGACAGTTGTAGATGACAAGCAGTGTTTATATGTCAGATCATCTTTCAGTCGGAACAGCAGCTACTATACACTAACATGTTTAGGACCTTGGATTCCTGAAATCGCAGTTTTCAATAAGGTACTTACATATTAACTGACTGATATATTTTTGTCATTACTGTATTCGTATGTTGCTTGTTGTCATGGTGAAACAAAACAGTAGGTGAAAGACAACTGAACACGACTAATTAAATTTGTCAGTGAAAATTTTCAACTGTCATTCTTTATTTTTTCTGTTGCTTTGTTCCCTTGTTGTAATTATTTCATAACATTTCTTTCCAGAGATTATATGAAGTTACAGTGCTTGAATATGCAGTATCAGAGACTGACTTTAAATGCTGTAGAAGTGTGATTAGTCATACCATCAGTAGAACAAGGAAACAAACATTATGCAGGAAATGTGAATGATAGTTTCACAAATGTAGTAACAGTTTTGATACTTTGCCCATTTTACTCTTGATGTCACAAGATGATTTAGCTTGTAGTGAACTGCTTCATTTGGCCTTAGTCTTCAAAAACACAGTGGTTACGATATGTACCACATTCTGTAATGTTATTTACTTCAATATGTTTAATTTATTGGTCTTTGTAATGTAGATACATTGTGTTTGTGGTGAGTTTGGAATCAAATTTTTGTATATTATTTAATTAAATTCGTGCTTTATTGACCAGCCCCTGTGCTCATCAGAATCAAGAGCATGATAAAAGTGAGAAAACAGCTACGTACAACTGAGACAAGCAGCTGTGTGCAACTGATGGTGTATGATACACGTTACTTCGTTAACAGGATGAGCAATAAAGACCTTAAAAATGATTCGGAATTGTATCAAAAGTGGAAGACAGATGTCCTTATGGGAATTTTCTGTTTATAGGATCATGTTCCGGTAATTGTACTGGAATTGAACAATGAAATAAGACAGCTACTCCGAGGAGCAACACTCCCCACCACAAAGCGTATGGAAGTGCCTGTCCCTGGTGGCTTCAAGGCGCAAGTGCAGCTGTGGGAGCCACCAGATATTGACACATCTGGAAAAACTAAATACCCACTGTTGATTAATGTGTAAGTATGTCTTACTTTATTTCATCAAGAGCTGCTACAAGCGAGGTGAACACAATGTGCTGCCACTTCAGATTTTTTTGACCTTACAAAGTGAAAAAAATGTCAGTGAACTGAGAAAGGGTTGGTATATTTGCTATACATTTTAATAATGCAGATAGCCTTCACAGTACATTTAAAACTGAATTAGATTTCCCATCATGCAAAATGGGTTCAATTTTGATTTCAGTTAGAATTGACGGACTTCCCATAAAATTTCAGCATCTTGAATGAAAGTATCAACAAAGGAATTATTTTGAAGCTAGTTGTCTCCTGGGATGTAACACTATGTAGTACATTGCAGACGTACCACCGTCTCAGGAACCAGCTGTCTTCAGGGTAGAGATAGAAGCAGCAGATTTCTTGTAAATAATCCTTTTCTATGTGACTACACAGTGTCACATCTCAGAAGACAGTAATGTTCATACTGTTGCCACAAGGAGCACAGATCTCTCAGTGAATGCTGTCTTCAGGTACGGAGGTCCTGACTCGTACCGAATCACAAAGCAATTCACTGTTGACTGGAGCACGTACCTGACAGTCAACAAGAGCATTATTTATGCAGTCATCGATGGACGTGGCTCTGGACTGAAGGGCAACAACATGCTGTTTGCCATCTACAGACACCTTGGCAGTCCTGAGATTGATGATCAAGTCAATGTAACTAGGTGACGTATCAGTAATGCAATTACAAAAATCTTACATCAGACTAGTTCTGGGGCCCACCAGGTCTCATATCCAATAGGTACTGGCAGTTCTTTCTCCAGGTGCCAGGCTGTAAAGCTGACCAATCACTTCCATTTAATGCTGAGGCTATGAAAGCACAGAGCAATACCTTCACTCCCACATACACATTCATAGCACAGTGTTTAAGACAGGGGCATCTGTACCCTTGACCAGCGATGATCAGTTTGTTACCTCTACATGTTCCACAACTTGGCTTGCAGTCTAATTTTATGGAAAAAATATAAGAATGTTAATATTTACAATTTATTCTTATTTATTAAAGTTTCTGTTTGTTAGATATATAAAATATTGGGAGTGTGTCACCATAAAAGCATGTCTTGAGGTTGTCCTTGGCATTATTTGTAAAACAAAAAATGTAAATTTTAATAATATTCATTCCCAGAATGTTTCCTATTATTTTTAGCAATACATCTGTCACTTAAAAACATTACATTTACGAACTGTTCAGAAGACATAAATATCATCATCATTTGATTTATTTTCTGGAAAGATTTTTAGACTGTTCTGAATAGGCTGTAGTTCAATACAAGCTGCTTTTTAATACCTTAGATTCTTCATTATCAGTGCAAATTGTCGTGAAATTAGCCATATTGAAGTGTTCTGTGTGCAAGCAGTTATTAAAGCTTTCCTATACTTTTGTACTGTGTTAATCCATCCATGTCCTTCCTCACTTCAGACAGCCTCCACTACAAAAAGTGATGATTATTACTCTGCTGCAAAGGCTAATCAGTTAATACTGTGTGGAGAGATAATTGCTGTTTGTACCAAGAATTGTATGAAACATGCAAACACACTGTGTCGCAAAATCCAGAGTTGTTTCAATTGTGAGACAAGTGGTACACTTAGTTACCATTGTGCTTTTATAGGTGTGTGTAATTTCCCATGTTCTTTAATTGGTTACAATCCTGGTGCAGCCTTATGTACATTCAGAGATGTTTCTGGGGCCACGTAATATAAATTATACAAGAAGTATGAATCATTCTAATAGAAACTGGCATTGCTGTACTTTATAATAACCATTTTCTAAAGTAACTTTTTCATAGTTTGGGACTGTTTAGAAGTTGGACTGTGGCAGGTTCTTTCCTTCTTTGATATTTATAGTAGCTCAGATTATGTGACCCTTGCCACGTGAGAAAGGATTAGTTGTTTTTGGCACACTTATGAGGGGTTTTATGCAAAGACATTATTTCGAGATTGTAAGAAAATCAGAGAAATGGCTTTAAAGTAATTTTGTTTTCTTCTTGTTGAGTTCTTTTTACATCTGCTTATTATTTGCTTGGCTTCTGTCCCAGTCCACATCCACATTTCTAAATACTGTGTCAAAATAGGCAACTGTTATGTCAGTAACTTCATGTAAAATTTTTTTTTAGGTTTCTTCAGAAAAATCTGAAATATATTGATTCACAAAGAACAGCCATCTGGGGCTGGAGTTATGGTGGTTATGCTACAGGTATGGCACTGGCAAAGGACAAACAGAACGTGTTTAAGTGTGGTATATCGGTTGCCCCTGTGTCTGACTGGCTCTACTATGGTAAGTTATTGTAAAATAGCTGTGAGGCAGTGAGATAGCTCTTAATTTGCTCTTGGGTTTGCAGTCCATAGAAAAGTAAATGACGGAAAACACACAACACAATGTTTCTTACATTCATGATGTACGTCAAGAGGTACGACTGCTCTGGGATGCCTTATGGTAAACATTGTGGTCACATTTTATGCAAACTTGAAATTGTGTGATATTTATGCAGAAAATTTGAAATAATGTGAATCCAAAAAATTAGAAAAACTGTAAACAAGCCGATGGTATGTTCTACCTATGCACCCATTGAATCTCATGTTCCTTTAGTGTGATCAGAATATGATGACTTTTTTCCATTTTTGCAGGCAGTGTACTGCATTAATTAATGACATTGTCATTAAATTAACTTTTATTGCTTACATATTTATTTATTTATTTATTTATTTATTTTGTGCTTAAAAAGGCATTTAAAAGCAAATGTCAGCTATGATGGTTGTAGAGTTATGTGCTCCAAGAATGCTTCCAGCCCTACTGTATATTATTTCCTATGGGAACATTTAGTCTTGAATTATGCAAGGTCATCAGAAACACATCCCTCCCATAAAATGTGACCACACTGTATTTTTAAATATATTTAGTGAAATTTAATCAAACTCATTAGGCCTGGTGTTATGTTATTGATGTTTTGTTCTTATTTCTCGCAAGATACAATTTATACTGAACGCTATATGGGTCTGCCTTCATCACGAGACAATTTGGAGGGATATGAGAATTCAGCTCTGACCAGAATTGCTCCAAAAATTTGCAATAAACAGTATTTGCTGGTTCATGGGACCTTGGATGATAATGTACATTATCAGCAGTCTATGATGCTGGCCAAAGCATTGGAACATAACGATGTTCTGTTCCAGCAAATGGTAAGTAGATATTTTTAAGCTCCAACCGTACCAAACCCTGTTTTGAATAATGTAATGGTTTTGTTAACTGCTAAGATGTGTGATGCAAGTTTCTGTACCACAGAGCAGTTTTTGGGCATTTATATTCACTGAACTATATAAAAAAATTAAATATCATTTATTAGCCACTAATTACATAATTTAGTGGTGAAATAAATATTGTTGCATGTAACGTGATAAGTACTCTCTTGCATGTGATATCTTTTGTATTTTCAGAGCTATCCTGATGAGGAGCATGGTCTAACAGGAGTACGGCCACATCTCTATCACACGCTTGGAAATTTCATTGATAACTGCTTTAATTTACAAGAACAGACAGTTTAATTTCTACAGATTCAGACATCTAAAATATGTATTAAATTGTGTTCTCCTAACAAGAATTGAATCACCTATGGAGAGAGAAAAATTCAGAGTAAAGATATCCAAACATAGATGTCTTCTCTTCCCCCATTTATAGCTGTAACATCTGTGCCAGTGCCACCTACTGTTGCAACTAAGGATTCATTAGTAATGCAGATGTATTATTGGTTGTGCGGCAAGTTCTTGTTTACCTGGGCTTGTATATGATGCTGCATTTCCATGCAGCTGGTATGGACTCGTATTCTACACACAACAATACTGGTGTAAACTTGGGATGTCTTTGTCATCAGACATTACACAGGAAAGGCCAGAAGCTGAAGCTGTGATGCAGAGGTCAGGTGAAATTAGTTAAGTGAGTGAGATTGGTGATGAGGACCATACAGAGATCCTCATGGCACTTCTCGAGACCTGCAAGAAACATTGTTCTGAGGTATCAGAGGTCAAAAACTAGTCTCAACACTGTGGCATTGGCACAGGTGATACAACTACAGATGAGGCCAGAGAAGACACCTGCATTTAAAAAAACATTGTTGTCAGACATGATACATGGAAGACCTAAGCTGTAAGTGCAATACCAAGGACTGCTGAAATCGGTAAAATAAATGATTGAGGTTTGTGATGTGGACCATATGTAGAATCTGCACATTGCCGAAGTCTACGAATTATAGAAGTTGGTGTCACGGACCATGTGAAGGCCCTCCTTCATGTGGTGCACATCACCAACCTCTGTGAACATTAGATATGGCAGTGTGGCATATGAAGAGGGCTGTTCATACAGTCCATGTCACCAACCGATTTCAGCAGTCCTCTGGATCACAGTTAGAGCTTCGGTCTTCTGTGTGTCATGTCTGATGACAATGTTTGTTAAATGCAGGTGTCATCTCTGGCTCCATCTATAGCTGTATCGCCAGTGCCAATGCCACAGTGTTTTGGCTAGGTTTTGACACCTGATATCTGACAATGTTTGTCTCAGGTCTCATAGAAGCATCAGGAGGCTCTTCATGTGGTCCATGTCACTAACCTCTGTTGTTTGTTGTATTAATTTCAGCTAGCTTCTGCATTACAGGTGCAGTTCCTGGCCTTTATCACATCTGATCACAAAGATATCCCAAGTCAGAACCAGTATTGCAGTGTGTATAATACCAGTCTGTACCAATTGCACAGAAATACAGCATCATATCGAAGTTTAGGCAAACAAGTTCTTGTTGCAGGACCAATAATATGTCTGAACTGCTGATAAGTCCTTTTGCCAGGGTATTCTGGTATCAGTGGCATAAAATCTTGATGAACTGTACTTCAGAGCGGTTGTATACATATACGAACCATAGTTCCTTTTGATTACTGGTTTGTATTACAGAATAATTTTATTATTCCAAATTTTTATTTTTTTGCCTTGGGTAACAAACATTTGGCTCTGACTTTCAGTGCTACCAAAAATTATTTATTTATTGTCATTGAGATTATTGTGCTTACTCTCCACTGCTCAAATCATCAGAAATGCAAATATTTTGGAATTCATATATGTACTTCCATATTCACATTATCAGATCTATTTCGAAAGGCAAGCTCAAGCCTTGTCAACTTGGCGGTTTAGTGATAAATGAACATGCTTCGTAAACTAAATGTCCTGCAATTGATGTCATCCTTCCAAATAAAAGTAAGTAAAGCCCAGTGTATATATGATTTTCTCTAAGTTTATGGCAGTGATGATTAGTTGCAGGCCTGTTTGTTATAATTAATATTGTCCGTATTCGGAGGTTGATATACACTACATTCTGGGAGCTGGCTCTGCTCCTGTCTTCAGGTAAGTGAGTGTCAGTATGCTGGCCTTTTCTTCTAATGCTGTTTTGTTTTGATACTACTGGCAGTAGTAGGATCAGACGTGGAATTTTTTTAATACTAGCCTAGTATGCTAACCACTAGACTATTTAGGTGTCATAAATATTAATTACTTATTACCAAAAGTTGCACAGATGTATCTTCTGAAATATTTTAATATGCCTCAGACAGTAGCTAATTTTATTGTAAGCTTGAAATGTGACAAACCTTATGTAAGATTATTATTTACTTATCACTGGAATGGTTATGTGAAGGTGCTCTCTCTTGTGATGTGTAATTTGATAGATGTGTACCAATGTTTCAGAGGAAACTAGTGCCTCCATCACCAAGGTGTTGATGGAGGCAGCAAGTTTTGACTCAGTCTTATAAATTCAAATCATGTTGCATCTCAGAAGAAAATACCTTTGTAGTTACTGCAGTGGGAATGGCTTGTCTCATTGGTTACATGTTTTAACAAAATTATATGTCAGTTTTACCCACTGTGTGTGAATGTCAGGTGTGATGCTGGGGCAGGTAATACAGTTCAGCCTTGGCACTAACTTGCTGCTCTCATAAGTTTGTATTATCCCTTGCATTTTGTTTTTACTTGTTGTTCACAGGTGGCATGGAGGCTGCCTTTCTGTATAATTATACTGGTTGCCATCAGTACATATTTACTGTATGTTTCTATTGTTTGTTTTCCAAGCAAATGGTCAGTTGAATGAGCTATAGTTCTGATGTACGTTGCCATGTCACACACAGCATCAGTGGGCAATTTAAATGCCCAGTCAAGAGGTTAATGTAATGCATAATGTAACCTGACAACCAGCTGTTCAAGGCTGTAAGACTTTGTCTCATGTTATTCTGGTAACACTGTTAGGTGAAGTTAAAAGTAATTGAGATAGTATTTAAAATTAAAATATTTCAATTCAGTTCAGTTTATTAACGTGCAGGCCAAACAACACAAGAATAATTACAAAACCAGCTTAAAAGAAATTGCATCAGTTTAGGCAGACAGTTTCATCATGAATCAGTATTTGTCCATTATCGCTTCAGTCAAAAATAATATATATATTACACATAATTAATAATTCTTGGGGTATTTTGCTTGATGCCATGAAGTTCTCAAAGAGGTGTTTCTCAAAGAATTACACTAGAGTTAACTTGGTTTTGCCCTTGGTAAGTTCCTAAAGAAAGACATTTTAATTTAAATAACAGGATTTAAAAAGAAAATAGAGCCCCAAAGACGGAGTGCTCTAAAAATAATATAGTATTTGATATGATATGTAGTAGTTCCCTTGTGGGCTTGTGACTTAAGAGGGAATGTTATAAAACTGAGGACACAGTGAAGGAGTCAACACATGTTATTTTATTCTCGCCACACAGACCACCCTTTTCTTACTTCACGAGTGCACTGTGTTAAGAAGTATATTGATTGTTGAAATAATTAAAATATTGAACATGCCACCAAGTATAAAATTGCTCCTCTAATTTCTGTTTGTTGTGATATGATGGACCTGGGATCCATGTGGGCACCAAGTAGACCATAAATTCTTTTTCCTCATGAAATAGTTGTGCCTGAATATTGTGTTCTCTTGTCCTGGTATGTTCCTGTTTTTGTTGTATTTATGTGCTATGTTTTGTGGCTGCTTGGCCCACACCCTAGCACTGTGCCCTGACCTAAGGACAGTTTGAGCTGGCAGGATTTTTGTACTTCCAAACAAGAACAAGAACTGCTACCGTAAATCCTCTGTGTTTATTAAAATGCGACTAGTCTCTGCACATCTTACTACTGCTACAGGGGCCCACAAAGACACCACATATTTATTTGTACATTAAAGTAGAGATGATTATACCATTCCATAATAAAATCTATAGTAGATGAAACATGGTACAAAAGTGTAGTATTAAACTCATGTCACTAAAACTGTAATTTCCACTTCATATTCTTCTCAGTGGTGTTTCCTTCATTATGCCAGTGAGATGATTAAGCAGTGGACTTGTATTCTTACTTGGCTTTTGGCTGTTTTGTTCCATTTCCCATATATAACTCAGAGAATTATTTTTGACTGCCGAAAATTAATAAAACAATCTTTCCCATTATGAACCCAGTAATGTCCTACAGGACTGTTGGTTTATGTGGTGGAAGTGGCATGAAGAGTGTCAGTGACCTATTGTGTTCATCTTCTGATTGAATGGTGTGTTCTAGATCTCATCCACTGTGATACTATGGTGTCTGTATCCTGAAAAATTACCCTCAGTATGAATTCAATATTTGTAGGTACCAGTGTACCTCAGATCATTAAGTGTGTTATGAAATGACTGTATGAAATGGATGTAGTAGAAATTTAATTCCAACACAAGATTTCTGAGCTTACTTTGCAGTATTTTTGTTGAAAATGTTGTGTCAGTATCGTGAATGGAAGATAACTACAGGGCGGTGGACACTTTGGTATTTTGAATGTGCAAATTGGTGTTAATTGCAGTTTTCCTCAGCAGAATCTCATTAAAAGAAGTAAAGAGGGTTGAAGTACCTAACCACAAATTTGTAGAGTGAAGATTATTGCTGTTAAACCTACATTAACTGTCTATGAATTCAAGTCCTGTCCATAGAAAAGGATGACTGATAAAGTATATGACTAATGGTGACATTACCTCACATATATTTGTAGAAAGAACATACTCTATATAAATTGTGTATTTTTATTTGGATGTCTAAATTGTAAAATAAATAGAGGAGATATCAGTTGTAAGCATCTAACTTCCTTCGCTACCAAATGTCTAAATTTCTCCTGGGGCAAACAGTATGTTGCTTTTAACCTGATGTGTGTAATTTATAAGAAATTAAGATTTATACTGACTGCCTAAACAGATTGAAATGGTAAGACATTGCTGAAGTGCATCTCCTGAGGTCAATAGTAGGTGCTGCATTTTTAGGATTACAGGGAAAGTGAAGATGTTAGAATGAAATTGCAGATGGTTGTCACAACCACTTCCATCATTGTTGCTTACCACTTTTTGCAGTTTGTATACGTACAGGAAGCCAGTTGCATACCAGCAACCTTGTCAAACGTTTCACATCCGCCACTGAAAACTGTCAGCTGGCTCCCCCCTCCTCCCTTTTTTAAATTTTACAGTACTAGCAAGCATGTTTTTAGAAATAAACTAATGGTGATTATTATTGTGATGATAATGATAAGTGCAGATTGACTCCAGACGACAGAAACAAATTGCATGGAATTGTTGAACTGGATGAAAACACTTACCAGAGTTTTTAATTGTGGAACATTAGAACTATGTAAAGATGGTTTGAACAAAGAATATATTAATGGAGATGGGAAGGGGGGTGGAACACAATCTGTGATGTGTTACTATCTTCTTTTTATTTGTGTGTCAGTTTTTGTATCAGTTTGCCAGTGCTCAAACTTGAAGTTCATGAAATTGCAGACCTCCAGTATTACACACTTTTTTCCCTTTCAACCTTCTTTGCTTATTGTCTGTATGCCTCACAGTACCAGGATATAAGCAGTGTACCTATGGTATGGACGTGCCATAGTCTTGAGCTACAAAAGTTCATTGCCTACAATTTCTCTGTTCCTTTATCGTTGTTTTACATTAGGATGGTTACATGTGCTGAGCTGATTTGTCAAATTTTACCTGTAATTTCACCTCCTTTTCTGGCATTTGGGCTAATGATTTCAGGCTTAAATACTGGAGTCTTTTTTACAGAATAGCAAGTTCAGTTTGGACTGGCTCTGAATGTATGTTTTTGTATAGGTCATCACTGGCATAGCAGTTGGCATGTAACTGTGTGCTTGACCTCATTGCTTGCAATTCCAGGTAAGGTAAATGTAGCTGTACCTGAAAGCATTGGACCAGGTACACCACCACTTATAGCCAGGCTCATTATCACTTATTTCTGTGAGCTAAGCAGGGCATTCAATGTATGTTGTGATACGTTCTAATTTGGGAGGTACTTTAGTGTAGTCAGTATAGCGACTCACTATGGGCTGGACGGTCCAGCGATCGAATCCTGGTGGAGGCGAGATAGTCCCCACCCATCCAGATGAGCCCACCCAGCCGCCTGTACAACGGTTACCACATCTTTTGTGGGGGTAAAGTGTCCAGGGAGTGGGGCTAGCCACCCCACCCCCTTCTCATGCTGAGGCTAACAGAAGGGTAGAGATACACCTCTACTCCCCCTTCAGCCTACATGGCGTGTATAGGGTCGGCTGTACCTTTACCTTGCGCCCAGTGCCAGTCTGTACGGTTGTAATTATAATACTCCTTACTGGCATATCCGTATCACTATGTTTCTGATGTGTAAATGCTGATGAAGTATGCTGGTATTTTCAGAAAATTTACTGGGTGTTTTCCTTCAGTATCCAAAATTTGGTCACCTTGTGAACCAAGTGTGCCAGGACTGCATTTTTAAATTCATGTGGTGAAAGTTTTGTGAAAATGCGCAAAACTAAATCCAAGAGGATGTGGTCACTTACTTTTCAGTGCCATTATAACTGATGAGCTAATGGATATACACATGTCTTTTGGGGTGTGACGACATGTAGTCTCGTAAAATTTTTCGACGCTTCGGAGGAACATGCTGACTCCATCTTCAAGGTAGAAGAGAACTGAGTGTAGTCTGTTAGAAATTTACCAGCTTTCTGGGGGCGCCTGCTGCGTGTGTGTTCAAGGCATGAGATATGCTGCTAGACTACATGGCGTCACATACCAGAAGACCGTATTTTGCGTAGTCACCGCCATGAGCATCATATGTTGCCACGTAGTACAAATTTTACGTTCTCGCAGGGCAGTTTATTTCTGTAACGTTTGCCGCTCTGAACAAATGCTACATGGGTGAAAGCTTACGAAGGCTTATGTTTGAATGTGAAGTGTACCTTTAAAATACCGTTACAATGCCTTTTATGAAGGGCAAAGCTCCTATTCGGAGAACATTAAAATATCTTCAAGCTGGAAGCCTTGTTTTGAAAGACAGGGTGAAGGTGTTTTGTGTCAATTATAATCACCATGGCGTTCACCATAAAGGGGCAAGGTATGTTTTTCCAGTTTAACTCTTCATATGTTTCGTTGTGAAGGGAGGTTGGGACGCGTGTGTATAGTGTTGAGTGGTTGACTTATTCAGTTATAATTCATCGATGAAGGTCTTACAAGTGTCATCAGCACTGTTGGCTATCACTAACTCAAAGCTAAGCGCCCAACCTAACCTAACCTAAACGTAAATGATGGCAGTGACTCAGAATACGAATAATTGAACTGCGAAGTCGACTGTTATTCCAAAATTAGTAAAGGGCCGAGAATTTTACATAATCCCTTTAGGTTGAAGCAGTATTTTGTAGTCTTTGTACCTCATAACTTGGAAGACCTAGGCGTAATTGGGACAATGATAATAAAATGGATTTGAAGAAAAATAGGTTGAGAGTGCATGGACTGCATGAATCTGGCAGAGAGTGGGAATAAGTGGTGGGTGTTAGCTTCTCAAGAAGGCTTTTGCTCCTTGGAGTTAGTTTTGGTTAGGTGTAAATGGCTGCTGAAATGTAAAAATGTGATTGCAAGGTGTGTGCTTGGAAAGGCCTTGTATCTGAACAGGTTTTGTAGCAATCAGAGGGCTACAGAGGTAGATAGTATGGCTGAAGAACCATTTATTCACTCATGATTCAGTATTCCAGTTTAGCTTTCCCTACTAGCAGTATCGTCACATTTTGGGGTATAAAGTATCAGTTACAAGTGTTAAGACTGTGTCTTTGTCATCATGTAATTTTGTCTGATTTTGATAGTATGACACTCTGAAAATACAGTACTGCTGCAGATTCAAGGCTTCTGGGATGTTATTCTGTCTTGCTGGTAAATATTTACTGAAGTCATTCTATGTCACTCTCTCTCTCTCTCCCCCCCCCCCCCCCCCTCTTCTTGACCCTGACGATGAAGGCATTGTGACTCCTCAAAACATCAGCAAGTATTTATCCATCAACATGGAGGAACAACCCAGCAGACTTGAATCTTCTGATAATTTGTTACAGGAGATCAAAGATTTAGAAGGTTTTTGTGTTCTGAGATGTTACAGTGTATAGCAAGTAATTTAACTTTAACATATCCTGGCATTCATCATTTTCAGGAGTTGCTAGGTTCTACAGGAATTAGGACAGTGCGTGCTTTTGTTGCAGGGATTTTGTGTTCTGGTGTTTACCACAGATCCAGTACAAGAATCCGAATGTACAGGTGCTAACCCTTGCTAATATGACACCGTCTCCATTTATTACATGCTTTTTTGGTATGTATTATGTCTGCATCATGTATGTGTGTATGTTTTTCAGTATATAAATATTGGTACCAAGCTCTGTATCCATGTACTACTAATGACCAAGCATGTTTGTGTATAGATACTGACTGTAGAGTTTTCAGTTGACCTTGGTGTGAGATCTGTGATCTTCTGGGATATTATGCAGTGTCATGTGGTAACTGTTTACTGATGTTACGGGACAGTGTGTTGGTCCCATCTTATAGGTTGTCCTGACACGTTGGTAACCAACTACCAACCTACGCTACGTTATGTCCCAGAAGAGTGGAGACCTCATAATAATTAATGTTCTGGTCTCTTGTTAGGGGATAGAGTTCTTGAATAGCTGAGCATTAGCTTAACAGGATTGATGATGTGTAACATAATTAATAATGAGTCAGTTACATATACACTGGTGTATATTCATGAGTTTGGTTAGTTTTTTTAATGTCATAATTTCAGATACTGGAGAGCGAATGCTAATTGACATAGACAGCAAAACGAAGGAAGAAGTGCAGGCACATTTGAAGAAAGTCATCTGCAAACCTGAGTATGTATCTCATACTGTTGTGTGTCATGAATGGTGGACAGATTTTGTTCTGCTATAATCCTAATTCTTTAATTATTTTGTTATTTACCTAACAAAGCCATCAGTAGGTCAGGCTGTGTAGTCTCAATTGTTGTAGGTGTTGTTATTAATAACTGGGCACACAGCGAGTGTCACATTGGTGCGATAGATGGCCAGTACCTTGGCCATCATAGTACTCTTCATAACAGGAAGTACTGTAATCATTCTCACATGCTCAAAATACTATAGATCAGTGTTTTCCATTTTTTTTCTGGATAGTTCATTTGGTGCTAATAAAACTTGATAGTTTTCCAGACCAATAAAACACATAAGATTATATTAAAATTTGAATGTTGAATATGTTTTTATGAATCTAAAGTTTGAAAAGAGTATAATGGGAAACATGAATGCCCTGAATTTGTTGGTCTGAAGTGAAGTTGTGGTGGTGGTTTGCAAACCATTACTTCAGTGATCTCTTTTCTTCTTGTTTTTGTTTTGTTTTGTTTGAGCCAGTGCTCTGCAGGGTGTGTCACAGATACAGTTTACTAACAGCATTGCCAACTGAATATATCACACAATTGTCACAACTTCCTCTTTCACTTACAAGCATACTAATACTTACTGAAAAATCCAGTATCATCCTAGCGTCATATTATTCCTTATATGTATTTGTGCCTTTATGGAGTGTTATATAAGATCAATAGCTCAGCTGGTATAGTGACTAAGCTGTGGGGCAGGGACTATGAGATGTCCATGCAGCCTGCTGTTCTCAGGATACCAGGGAAGGGGCAAAGCAGCTGGCAGACATGAAGCTGACCAGTCACTTCCATATTGTGCCAAGATTTAGAATTCATGGGTCTGTAACTCCATTCCTCCATATGCCTTCATGGAATGGTCCTTAACTAAGCACAGGGACGGCTTCAAGTAAAATGCAGTTAGCCAGTGGAACTTGATGTTTGGTTAGGCTGCAGTCATATGATACACTAATGGGGGAATACTGGCATAGAACTTGGAGACTGCACTGTTAGTCTGTGGATTGTTCTTGTTTTAGTCACATCTTGGCTGCTGAGGAAGAGGCTATGCAGAAGAAAGACAACCCAGCTAACTTTGGGTTTGGCTGCAGTCGCCAGTGCATCTGTGAAGTCCTGGGGCAAGTGCCTTGTCCTGGAGTGGTTCCTTTACCAAAACACATGAGGGGGAAGTACAAGCATCCTGCAGATTAAGTAAATGTTCATTTATGGTTCATAAACGTTGAAGTTTTCTCATGTATGGTAATCCTAAATATATTACACTGTGTGTTTGTAGGTGTTGGAAGTGCTCTGTTTTTTTCCATCTTAAAACTCATGTTGTACGAAGAGACACAGGACAGATTTAATTTTGTATTTAGACATAAAACTCTCTGCCAGTGGCTCAGATCATGAGTTTTTGTTGCTGTCTTGACATACAGATGCTCCCTGACTTCCAGCACCGTCAGCTTAGGACCACTGTTACTTATGACCATGATGCAATTGGCGAGCCCCACACCTGGTCAATGCATCGTGTTGATGTTGTGTCTGATGCCATTGCTTTCGTTTTTGTCATGTTACTACAATGCTGTGTGCGGTACTTCAATTAGGTACCTGATCCATATTTACATTTTATTTTTATTAAGAAGTGGGTGATCGATTCATGTGTATAAGTTATTTGCAGCTTATCACATCAACATACAACTCAGTCAGTGGGCTGGAACCCTGTCATACATTGGGGAACATCTGTATTAGTAAGACATTTCAAATTTCCCTCTCAATATGGAGTCAGTGTGAAAGTTAACTGCTATTCCATACCCAGTTTCCTCTCCACATCTCTGCTGTCATATGTGAGTTCTGGTACTCACTGAATAAAGCAGCAGAATTGTGGAATTGTGTCTAAATGACATGTTTGTACTTACAGGACCTTATATTTCATATATTTTTACACAAAAGACAGTTGAATTCGTTTAACTTTAAGTTATTATTATGTGATTATGTGGTCATATTTGTGACAGATTTTGGGCATTGTCTGTTTTCCCAGATTAAAAACCCACACTGTTTTGGAGGCAGCGTCTGCCTCTAAAATATTTTGGATTTTTTATTTGGGACTTAGCGTAGTTGGTAGGGCTGCTAGGCTACGGGCTGCACTGTCTGGGTTTCGAATCCCAGAAGGGACAAGAAAGTTTTCTCTTTTTCCAAAATTTCCAGACCATCTTTGGGCCCCACCCAGCCTCCTGTTCATTGGATGCTGGGCTTCTTTCAGGGGGGTTAGAGGAGCCGGGATATGGAGTTGATTACATGCCTCCAACTAGTGCCTAGGTTAAGAATGAGTGGAGCTATACATCTGTCTCCCTTATATGCCTCCATTTCATGGACAGGTGAAACTTTACCTTTACTTTACAATGGACAGTGTCCAAAATTTCAGGCATGACTGTGATCTAAACTCATGTCACATTTGTCTTCTCATATGTAATGAAAGTTGTCTGATTTCTTGAAAACAGATGTACTACAAAGAAAAGCACAAAGCTCTGTTAGGTGCTAGGGATGGGTTTGGTGTAACTGTGGCGCATTTAAAATATTAGGATGTTTTTAAAAATATTCGTTAGCTCCAGGCAAATTGTTTTTGTCACAGTACCAGTACAATCCATTGCATATGTTGGTGATGCAGTATGTGGGTTCAGTGTCCTACAGTCCAGAAAAATGTAGTCTCCAATTAGGACGACAATTAGAAAAGTGCATCTTATTTTTATTCACATGATTCTTTTAGCAATATTTGGGAGAATGACAACAATAAACCAAAATTATCATCATAAAGAATTTTGTGTTTGAATGTTGCTTGCTGTTGTTTCATTTACAATATTGTGTCTTTCAAGATGAGAAATGTGTGCAATATTTTGATTGTAAGTCCTGAACAAAAGAGGCCACTTGTAAGACCTAGATGGCAGTGGGAAGATAATATTAAAGTGGGTCTTGTAGTGTGTAATAATGTGGACTGGATTTGTCTGACACAGGATGAGAACCAGTGGCAGGTATTTGTGAATGCAATGATGAACCTTTGGTTTGCACTAAAGACAGACCTTGACTAGACAAACAACTGTTACTGTCTTAAGGAGAGCTTGAAATTAGTTATAACATCATGCCTCACGTTTCAAGTCCTGTGTTACTCCTTAGTTACATGCCTACATCCAGTTGTCCCCAGTAAACTCTGGCACTTACCGTTTACACCCGTCGCCTTAACCAGTGCTGTATTCCTTCCACAGCAATGTTACCAACCTGATTACTCCGACCCTCTATTTCCTTCCATCGAGCTAATCCATCAGTGTGGGCGTAACGTTACTTGGAATATGAGAGGGACATTGAGATATTACAAAGGACCGGTCAGCACCTCTTTCACCTGTTGCTGCCTTATGAAATGATCCTCCACTGCCGCCAGCCTGGTCATCTTGCTGTGCTTCACCAAATAATCTGTAAAGGGACCATATTTCATAAACGTTAGGAACACTGGCGACCTTACAGCTGCTTAAATGTGAGTATGGAAGTTGTATTGATTTTAATTACATGATATTTGCTTTGAAATGTGTTATTGTGAATTTGAGCCAGAAAAGTGATGTGATGGGAGAATGAAGAGATATCGGGGCCTTCATACTGTCTGGTAGTGTTGAGGTGAGCATAGGCTTAGGCTTGGCTGCCCCAAAATGAAAAGAATTAAGGACAAATAACATTAACCTTTTAAAGCCTAGCGGTAACTCTGCATAGGACCAGGTTTAACATTAAAAAATTCTACGTGGTGCCCACATTGCGTTTATGTGTTTTGTACGGATCTCAGAACAAACAGCAACTTTTGCCTTATAAAACATTAAGAGACTGGTTTTTATAACCGAAGTGGAGAGTGTTTACAGCGCGGTACGCACTGAGTCCTTATAGAAAACAGATACGCTTCGTCTTTAAAGGGTTAAAAGTGAATAGAATAAGGGCTGTCAACCTAGAAGCCAACCTAGAACTAACTTGGTTAAAGATGACAGTGCTAACTGGCTTGATGGCTTCTGCAGTACATTTCTAGACGACAAGAAAGTTAGTTTGGTCTGTTGTGGTGTAATCATGTTTATACACAGTTGCATACAGTTGAGGTGTTACTCCCCCTTTCAAAGTTTTGTTGGTGTTCAGATTGCTTGCAAAAAAAAATGAAGTGGTGTGAAGGACTGTGAAATCTGTAGGATTCATTCAGGCAGGTGATGAAACATTACATCCTGAGAGACACCTGTCAGCTTATTCCATTTGGGATCAGGAAGAATTGTAACAGGAACAAAATAAACTTATTGTATGTGTTCAGAACATAGGGAGCCGGGGTTGCTCAGATGGTATAGTGACTAGGCTATTGGCTGGACGTTCACAGAATCGTGGTTCATTTCCTGGCTGGAAGAGATTTATTGCTTCTCCAAAGAGTCCCGACTGGCTTGTGGGCCCACCCAGTTTCTTGTCCAGTGGCTACCAGTGCCTCATTGCACAAGGGGTAAAGCGGCCAGGGCATGTAGCTGACCACTCACCCACCTGTAATTCCAAGGTTAAGAGTGAATGGAGCTGCTCCTTCTGCCTTTGTGGTATACACAGGGACAACTCTACCGTTATTCATTAAAACAGGCGAGAAAATTGGTTTTAATCATTATGACTGGGTTATATCTAGTACTGAATAGATATTAACCCTTTAAAGCCGAAGCGTATCTGTTTTATATAAGGACTCAGTATGTACCACGCAGTAAACACTCGCCACTTCGGTTATAAAAACCAGTCTCTTAATGTTTTATCAGGCAAAAGTTGCTGTTTGTTCTGAGATCCGTACAAAACACATAAACGCAATGTGGGCACCACGTAGAATGTTTTAATGTTAAACCTGGTGGTATGTAAAGTTACCGCTAGGCTTTAAAAGGTTAAAGGACTAGAGTGTGAGGTTGTGGGCTGGATTGAACTGGCTCAGGATAAGGTCCACTGGCAGGCTTTTGTGAACCTTCCAGTTTCATAAAAGAGTGCGGTATCTTGACCACCTGAGCGACTGTTTGGGTGTTGAGAGTGGTGTTAGTTGTGCTGACATTTGCTGAAAGGAACTGAGAAAGACAACGATAAATCTCAATCAGAATAAATAGGCTGCGATTTTAACCCACCTCCCCCCAAACCATTACAAAGCAGGAGTGCCATCCAGCAAATGGTGGAACTCTGTGATTCTGCTCCACCACTGCTTCCTCCTCTTTGTTCTTGTCCTCATCCTCCTATGCTGCTGGCTCTGTGGTCTATACTGGACCCTGGGCTCCTTCAGTATCAATTTCCAGGCGTCTCTATCCCTAGCTATTTTTCTCCAGCCTATAACACCCATTTTCTTCAGATCATTTTCAACATGATCCGACCATCTCTTTCTTGGCTTTCCAACGGACCTTTTTCCTTCTGGATGTAGTTTCTTTCACAGTTCTTTCTCCTGGCGCCGTTTCCACATGCCCTAACCGTCACAATCTTTTTTTTCCCCCTAATATATCTGATATAATATTTGTTTCTGTAGGCAGATCCATCACCCTCTGATTGTTGCAGATCGTCCATACGCCATTTTCTGGCACTGGTTCCGGTATTTTTCTCAATATTTCCCTTTCCCGTACTGCTAAGGCGTTTCCATCACCTTTGCTCAGTGTCCACACTTCCGAGCCATACGTTACTGCCGGTCTGTTGACTGTCTAATCAATAGTCCGTTCTGTCTTTCGTGATGTCGCTGTAGATTTTAGTAACTTGACGAACGCATGATAGGACCTACTTCTTACCGTGATTCTGGTTTTTATTTCACACTTACATATCCTGCATGAAGGTGGTGGTGATGATGATGATGATGATATCCTTTAACCTTTTAAAGCCTAGCGGTAACTTTACGTACCACCAGGTTTAACATTAAAAAATTCTACGTGGTGCCCACATTGCGTTTATGTGTTTTGTACGGATCTCAGAACAAACAGCAACTTTTGCCTTATAACACATTAAGAGATTAGTTTTTATAAGCGAAGTGGAGAGTGTTTACAGCGCGGTACGCACTGAGTCCTTGTATAAAACAGATAAGCTTCGCCTTTAAAGGGTTAAAATGGACAGGGTTATAAAAATGTAGTCTTTATGCCACGTACAGAACTGCGTGGTTATTTCAGTAATTGCGTTTGTGTTACACACGGCTGAGTTACTAAATGCTGCCATCAGTCCTCTTGTCTGGTGGTTACTATATGTACCACCAGGTTTGAAATTAAAAAAAAAAAGAATTCTACATTCTGCCCACAGAATGCATTTATGTGTTTTATATTCATGTCGGAACAAACAGCGATTATTGGCCTCTCTGATTGGTTGTTCTGACCGAGACGGAGTTTTTTACTGCGCGGTACGAACTGAGTAAATATAATTCATGTTTGGTTTTGGTTTTCAGAGGTTTAACTGACAATACGTACATTGCATACAGTAATGATAAAAGGAGCACAAATCACAGATGATCTCAGAAACCTTGTTTATACGTCTAGAATTGGCCGTGAGGGAGGGAAATAATGCTGGGCAAAGTGTTACGTGAAGTTATTACATTCTGTTTTTTTTTCGGCTGTTGTATGAATAGGCATAATAACAGATTTATTGCTGTGGCGGGTCTTCCGCGTTCCGAACAATGAATGGAACTTCGTAACGTGTCCGGTGGAAAGGCATGTCTTCCGTTTTAGATTCAACTTCAATCGAGAATATTTTAATTCGAAGCGACGCCTTTGATCAAAGGAGCCACAAAGTTACGTGTCTGGACCACCGGGCAAGGCTGTCTCGTGATTGAGACAATGTTGTAACAACTGTGGATTGGGGGGGGGGGGGGGCCCTGCTACTCACTAACAAAATTCTGGCGCCATTCCCAATAGTGATCTGTGTCTATAAAATTTTTATCAGCAGTAAATTTGATGAGGCTTCTTCCATACCACGCAGTTAATTTTAGAAAAACCATTCTTTTAAGTTTACATTTGTTTTATTATAATCAACTTCCTGGTGACTGGGAACAAATTGTAAACACATTTCATAGTTAATGTTGCAGCCATGTGGGAAGGATCTTAATACGTCGTAGCAGCTAAATATGTCGATCCCCCACTGGATGGAACTTCCGTCTCTAACATTGTACCAGGAAATATTAAAAGGGGCTGGGGGGGAAAAAAAGTGTGTTTTGTTTATAGTGTCGGCGTCACCAGAAAAAGGGGTTGCTTGATGCAGGTATAGTCTATTCTGAGTAACATTTGTAACCTGATTTGCAACAATAAACTTAGTTGGTTTTGGACAAAGATGCCCTTTTTTGGCGGCCGTTCTTTGTTCTCTGCCCGTAACAATAAACACTTGTGTGGGTTCCGCTGGTGACGAGATCTTTGTGGGGTTGGGTCGACTATAAGTGGCTTTCTGCGTAGACGCAGCTAAACAGTAGCCAGTATAACTTGCGCCGAGTAAATCTTCCACGATCCGGTATACAAACATTTGACAATGCCCACGGATCCACAATTCCAACCATGACCTTAGTTGCCACGTGGTCATTTTGCTCTTATTCACAGTGCTGTTAACATTGCAAATATCCGGAAAGTCCTCGCTGTGTGCGGACCAAGCGGCAATGGTCCGTAGGACTGCACTGTGCTATTCACCGACCGCAATGCGTCTAATGAAACTGTGAGGAAGCTGCGTTTCAAATGCAGTGTCTTGTGTTACCGGTACGGAGACCAGAGACGGACTGTGGTAAACGTAGGGGCTGTTTTCCACCCTGTTTGCAAACACCAAAGCCGCCTGCTCGAGCACAGACTTTTATGCAAACATCTTGTTTCTAGCGTTCAGTGACGTTGACGTGTGTCAGAATTGTTTGTGTAATGTTTTTATGATCACCAAAAGTTTCTTTCTCAAATTTTAGTGAATATTTCTAATTTTATTTTTATGCCGAATTTATATGAAAAAAAGTTAAAGTTCACCCTAGAACGGGCCATGAAGATCCAGAGGTGGAGTAGATGTATAGCTCTACTCTTTCTTTAACCTCGGCGCTAGATGGTGCCTGGGTGGTCAACGCCACGCTCCGGCGCTTTCGCCCAGGGAAAGACCCGGTAGCCATTGTACATGAGGCTGGGTGGACCCCAGGGCGGGTCTGGACGGCTGCGGAAAATCTCGCCCCCACCGGGATTCGATTCCCGGACCGGAATTCATATAAAATCCGTATTTACCTTTTAAAGCCTAGCGGTAACTTTACATACGACCAGGTTTAACATTAAAAAATTCTACGTGGTGCCCACATTGCGTTTATGTGTTTTGGACGGATCTCAGAACAAACAGCAACTTTTGCCTTATAAAACATTAAGAGACCGGTTTTTATAACCGAAGTGGAGAGTGTTTACAGCGCGGTACGCACTGAATCCTTATATAAAACAGATACACTTCGTCTTTAAAGTTTAATATTACGTGCCCGCCGAAGTCAAGTACTTGCATGTTCCTTCCCGAATCGTTTACACTACTGGGTTCTGTAACGTCACATTCCCCCGGCCCCCCGCCCAAAGATCAGACACCCCAAACACGGGAGCTGAATGTGACTACGAAATTCTAAGCTGCATCCATTGCTGTGCGTCTTCGTCGAAATGCCTGAAGGTCTGTTATTGCGGGCCAAACGTACACCATAAATCGCTCTCGGGCGGTTTGTGTTGAACCAGCTTATGCCTGAACTGTGTGGTATGTTTTGCCATGAACCAAGTAAGATTACTATAGAGATGAGTATCTAGGTATTTTAAGAGAAATATCTCGCTACAGTGACGTCAGAATGGGGTCACGTTCCATGTTCAGGCCACGAGACATGACCTGACCTGCAATTAGCATCCAATTTATTCAGTGATGATGAGGCGTCAGTAAGGTCGAGGCGTTTCGTACTAATCGCCTTTCCAAGAGAGATCGCCCTGAGCATATAAATATATTCTTCTTGGGCTACTTGACCGTTGAAGCTAGGACTGATAGGTTGCCCCGAAACGTCGGTACGGAATTACCACTGTACGCTGCGTAAGATCCCAGAAGAGCGCAGATCTCATTTACATCGCGGCGGAAGCCTTAAATCACGGACATTATTTTATCTGACAACTGTCGCTAGTTAACTTCCCATCGGCTTGCATAATTTATAAAACTTCGACGTTGAAGGAACAACGTGTTTCTTAGATGTGGTGTGTGTGTCTGAGAGCAGAAGGAAAACGTTTCCAGCGGCTTGTTTAAATATGGCGAATAAAACCCTAAAGTTAACTGCAATATTATGAACTAATACGCGTGGACCCCGACTCATGGCAAACTGGAATGGCGGTGAGCACTGCGGTGTCTGGCATCACGCAAAACGGCGCGAGTGAAGTGTGGTGTGTACGTGTGTTACCCTCTAGCGACTGACCCTACAGGCTCTTCACAGTCGGACCCTGGGTCTTTCGAATATGTTTCGATTCCTCGCTGGCGGAGTAAAAAAAACTGTGTGGATCCAGCTTGGCACCCCTTCCCTTCGTCAGTCCAGTGTTCAGTGCCGCATGTTGTATCCGTCATTTGAACCGGCAGGAAACATCAATTAGTTAAATGGTGTAGTCGGCGGACCCTCAATTGATCATGATCTTGCCCATGGATGTGTTTGATATCATTGTCTGAGCACCAAGCCATATTTACTTTGGAGTGGCTTTCCATGACGATACGCTTCCTGTTTCTACGACACACAGGCATACTGCGGACGGGGAGGCAGAAAAGTGTTCGACTGGATGTCGCGGAGATTGGACACCGAGCGCTGCGTTGTAGTTAACTAGACTGGTGTTTGGAAGTGCTGGTTTCTGATGTCGACCAGAAGCACGGTGTTATGACTGACGTTTTTCGTGGCTTGTAGTACAAATTGTGAAGGTAAAATTCCTGTACGTGCCATGAAGGCATGTGGGCGAGTAGAGGAGTAGTAGTACTGATTCTTAACTTCGGCAGTAGATGGAGATGAGTGGTCAGCTTCACGCGTCGGCCGCTTTACCTCCCGGAGAAAGAGCCCCCGGTACCCACTGAATAAGAGACCGGGTAAGCACCAGAGTCGGTCTGGAAGTTCTTGTAAAATGAAAAATCACTTGCTCCTACCGGGTATCGAAGCACGATTACCCAGTGTCCAATCCGTAGTCTAAGTCACCTTACAAACTACGCTGTCCCACTTCGTAAGGATAACATTATTGTTTAAATTAATCTACCAGTACAGTAATACCGTGTTACGTGGGTCCCTCTCACCACGGCATGGCGCGTCCTCGGTTTGCGGATGGAGGAACGGCCTCCAGTTATGGGGGGTAGCTGCGAATAAATTGAAAAAACAGCCGCGGACAACCGACAAGGGGTGGTCCTCCGGTTTGGTGGTTGGGTTAGGTGCTAATAATTCCTCACCGTAAAAAGGTATGATGTTACGAAACATATGGACAAGCCTCGGACCTGGACCGATTCTTTGGCTCAGGATAGGGACAGGTGGCGTTCAGGATAAGGGACAGGTGGCGGGCTCTTGTGAATGTGGTAATGAACCTCCGGGTTCCATAAAATGCGGGGAATTTCTTGACTAACTGAGAAACTGTTAGCTTCTCAAGAAGGCCTCTGCTCCATGGAGTACAGTAATATGCACTCCTTGTGACGTTGTGTTTGTTAATCAGTTGACGGCCGGTTATTCGGTTAAGCCGAGTTAAATGACTCAAGTGGTAAAGTTTGTGACTTGCATTTGTGATATGTCTTGTTTGAATCTTACCGAAACTTCGACCATTCTCGAAAGGGCTTCTTGGCTTTCCTCAGACTCTTCAGGCAAACGCGGGGTTACTACCTCAAGTTAGTTCGTTCCCAATTCCTTCCACCTGTTACCAAATTCATTATTCAGCTATCAGCCTAACATTAGACTCTGTGTAGATTCCTTACTGACAGCGTTGTAAAATAGACCATAAATAAGTCGGTTAATAATAAATTGGTTAATAAAGTAAAATTTAGTGCGCAGGCAACTCTGGATGAGAAATGCCAGATGAATGGGGGGCAGAGAAAGACGGGGAAGAAACAGAAGTGTTTGACGTGATGTAACCTACAAAAGTTCTTTGAACATGGAGCATTGCAGTTGGAGTCGGAGGCGGGCTCGTTTAGTTCCGGAAACCATTTTTCACGCAACGTCAAGCAAATCAAGTTAACGAGAGTCTGTCATGGAAAGCGCACGTCTTTACGTGAACCGGACGCAGAAGAAGAAGAAGAAGAAGAGGAGGAAGAAGAAGAGTGAAAATACCAAAACTCGACGTGCGTCCCAACGTAAGGTTCAGGTAATTTACAGACAAAGATGGTAACTCACACACTTGGAACGAATCAGCACAAATTTGCTTCTCTTTTCAGCCCGGCTGTAATTTTCTCGTTTTAAAGAAGACGTTCCAGCTTGCGGCTGTATCTGATGAGAAGGAAAGCAAGGAGAGACGAAACAAAGAGACAAACAAATGAAGTCTTACAAAGTGGTGGCAGGGCGTACGAGGGTCGGTCAGTAAGTGAGTTGATATGGCGCATAATTTTGTAAGTAAAGAACGTACACTGATTGTGATTATATCAGAGGAATTCTTCGCCTTCGATTGTCATCTGTTTCCAGCACGGAAGCAAAGTCTTGGCGGCCACAGTTTCAAAGATGATAGCTGGCTGGCAACAGTTGCACCATAATGGCTGGTGACACAGGACACGGACTGATATCAACAGGGAAGAGAAACGCTGGCCCTACGAAATGTTAAATGCCTCAGTTGTGGTGGGCACTGTGTGGAAGAAACAGTGAGGTAGCAGTAGAGTTAAATGTGAACTGTCCTTGGTAGAGCTGAAAGTAAAGAACCCGAAATAGGTTATAAATTCCATGGAGCAGAGGCCTTCTTGAGAAGCTAACAGTTTATCAGCTAGCCAAGAAATTCCCCGCATTTTATGGAACCCGGAGGTTCATTACCGCATTCACAAGAGCCCGTCACCTGTCCCTATCCTGAGCCAGATCAATTCAGTCCATGCCCCCTCATCCCACGTCTTTAAGATCCATTTTAATATTATCCTCCCATCTATGCCTTGGTCTCCCAAGTGGTCGCCTTCCCTCAGGTCTCCCCACCAAAATCCTTTATGCACCTCTCTTTTCCCCTATACGTGCTACATGCCCCCGCCCATCTCATTCTTCTCGATTTGATTACCCGAATAATATTTGGTGATGAGTACAGGTCATCGAGTTCCTTGTTATGTAGTCTACTCCACTCCCCTGTCGCCTCTTCCCTCTTAGGCCCAAATACAAAATAAGCTATATGGATTGTAAACTTACTTTTCTGCCTGACCTTCGTATATTGAATTACAGCTGTGAAAATTTCCGCATTAACCCTTTAAAGACGAAGGGTATCTGTTTTATATAAGGACTCAGTGCGTACCGCGCTGTAAACACTCTCCCCTTCGGTTATAAAAACCAATCTCTTAATGTTTTATAAGGCAAAAGTTGCTGTTTGTTCTGAGATCCGTACAAAACACATAAACGCAATGTGGGCACCACGTAGAATTTTTTAATGTTAAACCGGGTGGTACGTAAAGTTACCGCTAAGCTTTAAAAGGTAAAAACAGAACTGATGACTTTTAAATGGAAACATCCGATCAGCTAAAAACAATTACTGGAAACTGGGTCACAGAACAAGTTTCATGCTTACAGTACCTAGAGATGTGACATTTGTTGTTAAACAGACTCATGTACCTAAATACACCATCTCAAGGAAATGCAGGACGATCAACAGACCATTGAAAATAATGCGAAGAAAGAAACTGTTGACGTTTCATAAAGTAATGGCAGTCGACATACCTTTATATGACAGTGAAGGCTGCAAACTGTAGGCAAACTGTACCAAAATTCAAGCGACGTAAATCAAATGCTCAACACGTGACAGAGAATGTGCCAAATTGGATATATTAAAAGTGATGTCACTTGGAGAGAATTACGTATCTATGCAATAATTATTAAAGTCGATGACTGCGGAGGATATGGTAAAATCGACGTAGCAGAATGGAGAATGGCAGACTGCCAGAGCTTGAATTGAAACACAGGACAAAGGGACGTAGGGATACACAAGAAAATATGTCATTTAAGGGATGGCTATGAAGTCTTGATAGGCCTGGGCCTAAGCGGGGAGGAGCGTAAGTAAAAGAAGGGAAGAGTAATATAATGACTGTCGTAAAGACGGAAGGTCACGCTCATTTGGGTGCCGGGCACTGTGGCATCCCTGGCAATAAGCAGGCCGATAAGCTTGCTAGACAGGCGTTAGCTATATCGTTACTTGGTCCAGAGCCGGCCCTTGGAATACCTAGGTGTTCTGCAAGAGAAGCAGTTAAGAACTGGACCGAGCGCCAACATTACAACGCCTGGAGAAACTTGCAAGGTCATAGACATGGCAAACTTTTCATAGGAAGACCATGTAAGAGAAGAGCTGATGACCTGCTCAAATTAAGCAGGCATCAACTAAAAATGGCAGTTGCGGTCCTCACGGGACATGCTCCTGTGAGGAGACACCTGTATATTATGGGCCTGTTTGTTGGGGATCCAACCTGCAGATTCTGCAGGATGGTGACTGAAACAATGTAACATATCATTTGCTGCTGCGAGGTGTTGGCTCGTCAGCGCTGTTATGTCTTTGGGAAGCTGCTTGCTGAACCAAAAGATATAAGCACAGCTTCAATAAGGGACCTTTGCCTCTATATAAGTGGCACAGGGTTATTGGGCCTGTGCTGAACGGAGTGTTTAGGGCTGCACAATAAGCCTAAGGCTGAGGTGCATCTGGGGCATCGGCTGACGGGCCAAGAAGAAGAAGAAGAAGAAGAAGAAGAAGAAGAAGAAGAAGAAGAAGAAGAAGAAGAAGAAGAAGAAGGAGGAGGAGGAGGAGGAGGAGGAGGAGGAGGAGGAGGAGGGAGGACTGCACGCCACTGCACAGTCAGTCTGATACAAGAGCTGGTCTCTCAGAAGTCGACAACACGGGTGACACATTAAAAGGCCGATTCTAACCCAAGAGAAAAGCGCAATTAGGACAAATACAGTTCTTTATTCCACCCCCTCACATATACACACACGCACCCCACAAAGTTCTTGCGTCTGTCGATGGACGGACAGACAGTCGCCCCAGCCTAGCCTGGCAGCTGCTGCCCCATCTTCACGACAGATGCGACAGCGTGACGTAACAAAGACTTACAGAGGTCAAGTGATTCTTGACCCCTGACCGGCCCACGTTACACATGGCGCCCTGTTTTTGTTGCGTCCTGCTTTGCGCAGATCGTACATCTCCAGGAATTAAAAAAAGATACAAACCTCAAAGGTTAAAGGATTTCGAAGAGACACGTGGGACAAGAAACAAAAACAGTAATATCATGAAAATGAACTACGGAACAGTGTTTGTGGGCGGGATGATTTTGTTACTGGCGGCCTAACTAACTAACTCCATGGAGCAGAGAACTTCGTGAGAAGCTAACAGTTTCTCAGCTAGTCAAGAAATTCCCCGCATTTTATGGAAGCCGGAAGTTCATTACCGCATTCACAAGAGCCCACCACCTGTCCCTATCCTGAGCCAGCTCAATCCAGTCCATGCCCACCCATCCCACTTCTTGAAGATCCATTTTAATATTATCCTCCGATCTACGCCCGGGTCTCCCAAGTGGTCGCCTTCCCTTAGGTCTCCCCACCAAAATCCTTTATGCACCTCTCTTTTCCCCGATACGTTCTACATGCCGTGCCCATCTCCTTCTCGATTTAATTACCCGGATAATATTTGTTGATGAGTACAGGTCATTAAGTTCCTCGTTATGTAGTCTTCTCCACTCCCTTGTCGCCTCGTCCCTCTTAGGCCCAAATATCCTCCTTAGCATCCAATTCTCGAACACCCTCAGTCTTTGTTCCTTCCTCAGTGTGAGAGACCAAATTTCATATCCATACAAAACAACAGGGAAACTACAGTTCTGCATACCCTAATGTTTGTGTTTATTACTGGCGGCATCCCAAACCGAAAATGAAACCTGCCGTCCGTGGACTGGACACACTCCATTCCGGCCTTCGAGAAGAAATTACAAACAGATCAAATTCGGAGACCACTTGCTAACACTTGGGTAAGAATATCTTGGGGGGGCCCCCCCCGGTCTGCTACATGAGGACGTGAAATATTAACATCTGCCAGATTGTGAGAGGTTTGAGGTTTTGCAGCAGTGTTCAGTGGCGTAGCTAGGATTTTGAGGCTTCTGTACAAAGCGATGGGCCGAGACACACCATAAGTTAAATGGCTCCTATTTATAAATTTGTTGTAACTACAGTTAGTGTTCAAATAAAGGTGAAAGAAACCTTCTTTCTGGTTCCGAATTTTACGCTTTTATCTTGAAGAGATTTATAAGTCATGTTGAAAGAAAGTTTCATTTATAGGCTACATTGACCTTTAAAAGACCTGCGTTCGCATATGCAAAAGCACGTAAAAACACTCCTAGTTATGTTTTCTATATATTTGTGCAACAAGGAAGTGTACGGCATCTTGAAGATATGCTGCATAATCTCTGTTTTATTTTCCACAAAATGCCATTTATATCATAATTTTATCTGTTCTGTTCAAATAATAGGTTTTTCATAGACCATGCGCTAAAACATAAATACCCACCCCCGCCGTTTAAAAGTTAACCTTTTAAAGCCTAGCAGTAACTTTACATACCACCCGGTTTAACATTAAAAAATTCTACGTTGTGCCTACATTGCGTTTATGTGTTTTGTACGGATCTCAGAACAATCAGCAACTTTTGCCTTATAAAACATTAAGAGACTGGTTTTTATAACCGAAGTGGAGAGTGTTTACAGCGCGGTACGCACTGAGTCCTTATATAAAACAGATACGCTTCGTCTTTAAAGGGTTAAAAGAGGCCAGGATTGCTTTGTTACACGTCATTTCCTCATTATTTCTAAATTATTTTTTAAGTCTGTCGTTTTCTGTCTTATGCAGTGGATAAAGGATCTTAGTACAGGCTGTACAAAGAGGTATTTCTATAGGGCGTATGGCCCGTGCTTGCTGCCACTTCAGAGGCCGGCCACGCCTAGGGCAGTGGGCAAGAGTAAACTGAGGAGTGCAGAAGTGTAAACACTAATGGAATTCCATGCGTTCTGCCCATTTCCTCGCCGCTCACTGGCAGCCCGTGGCGACCAGCTTAAGTGCGACCTTCCGCTGAGTCCGCCGTTGGTGAGGCGACACTCTTTGATGCGAAGTGCCAATGTACCGGCTGCTTTAACCTTTTAAAGCCTAGCGGGTGCTTTACGTAGCACCTGGTTTAACATTCAAAAATTCTACGTGGTGCCCACATTCCGTTTATGTGTTTTGTACGGATCTCAGAACAAACAGCAACTTTTGCCTTATAAAACATTAAGAGAATGGTTTTTATAACCGAAGTGGAGAGTGTTTACAGCGCGGTACGACCTGAGTCCTTATATACGGTAAAACAGATTACCACTCGTCTTTAAAGGGGTAACAAGAAAGTTTCTGTGCGTTGTGAAAGGCAGCCAGGAAGACAAATGGAGATATGCATTGGCGTATCGGAGTACACAACGTTCTGACATGCGTTCCTTGTAACATTTTTGCACGAAACTCTTAATATGAAATGTATTCAATATCCATCCAGCGATTATTATCATAACAAGAAAAGTAACTGTCATTTTCACTGTTTCCCCTAATGTAAGTACTGTTTTGTAAGTGGTTTCCGTATGTCCCCTTACACTTGGGGCCGGGATAGCGCAGTCGGTATAGCGACTCGCTACGGGCTGGACGGTCCGGGAATCGAATCCCGGTGGGGGCGAGATTTTCCACAGCCGTCCAGACCCGCCCTGGGGCCCACCCAGCCTCCTGTACAATGGATACCGGGTCTCTTTCCCGGGGGTAAAGCGGCCGGGGCCTGGGGCTAGCCACCCCATCCCCTCCTCGTGCCGAGGCTCACGAACGGGTAGAGCTATACCTCTACTTCCCCTCTTGGGCCCTCACGGCCTGTTATAGGGTGAACCTTTACCTTTACCCTTATACTTCTATTGTATCTGTCTTTGTGAAGTAACAAGAGAGGCAATGTACGTGTAACGTAACATCGAAGTGCGTTCGCATAACCTTCATTGCCGTGGAAAAGCAGTAAGTATTGTATATTATGAGTGTGTGTCTGTAGCCTTAGTTATCCAACACGCAAAGCGCATGCGCCGTATTATATTGTCATCTGTGGCCTGTCTGGCTATACCGTATTTTTCCACATTATCCCATAAACGGCACGATTTTCGGACAAAATTTATTGAACACAAAATGTGTGTCTTGGTTTTCTCTGCAATTTTTGTCCGAAAAATTTCTGCGCTGCGCAGTGGATGGAGATGGATAGGCAGCGTCACCGTGCCGCTTTAATTCCAGGGAACGGCAGGCGCATTGTGCTGGAGGTTTGGTGAGTCCCGGCACGGTTTTGGACGTGGTGGCGTGGAGGCAAATGTGTGTCAGCAGCCGAACTCTGAATTTCCAGCCTGTAGTTGGTCACGGACAGACATATCTGGGCTTGCCAAGGGATATATCTGGAGCAACGGGTGAGGTAAGTAAAGCGAGGCAGAAATATATTCAGTGCAGCTGGGCGATGAAATAGACAAGTGCTGTGTGTGATGACAATATGGATTGTGTGCTAATCCATATGTAATATGGATGATTATTAATGGTCTGTCTATACGTAGATTTTAATTTGTCCGCCAGGTCTGTAGACAACTGTCCGATTAGGGAACAATACAGATGCTGCTGTTGATTGGAAGGCAGCACCATTTCTATTCTGTTAGGAACGCCTTCCGGCTTGCCATATGGAAACTTATGACAAGTCATAGAGCTCCTGTGCGTGGACTTCGGTGATAATGTGCCAATGCCATTAGAGTTTTAACAATCTACCAAAATCTCACTTGCCTCTAAAGAACCTCCGCACTTGATGCGGCGTCATTCAACAAGCAGAACTTTTGTTTAATATTTGTGTAGAAAGATATTTTACGGGCTATGAATGTTGTCACTCTGTCACACGGCAGCCCGTAGCTATTTGCTAGGGGCTGGACAGTCCGGGGATCGAGTCCTGGTAGTGGCGAAATTTTCCGCGCCCGTCCAGATCGCCCCTGGTGCCCAGCCAGCCTCCAGTACAATGGGTACCGAGTCGTTTATCCCGGGGGTAAAGCGGCCGGGGCGTGGCTTTAACCACCTACCCCCATCTAGCGCCGAGGTTAACGAAAAAGCGGAGCTGTACGTCTACTCCTCGTCTGGACCTTCATGGCCTGTTTTAGGGTGAACGTTTTTAACAAGTAAGGAGTAGGAATGGCAGGATTTAGTTGAGCTTTAAGTCTGTAGTCTTCGACTAATGTTGGCAGGGTAACTGTATGAGACAGTAAGACCTGCAGATATCGCACCTCCGCAAGAAAAGTGACACAACTCTAAAATTTTCAATTTTCGGATTATGTGGTCATTTTGTAGAAAATAAGATTTTATACAAAATGGTCATGTTGTCATTTTGTGGAAAGTATTATTTTCCACAAAATGACTACATAATCTGAAAATGATGTTTTCTATAAAATATTGTTATTATTTTTTACAAAATATTGTTTTCTACAAAATGACTACATAATCTGAAAATAATATTTTCTACAAAATATTACTATTTTCTATAAAATATTATTTTCTACAAAATAACATTTTCTACAAAATGACTACATAATCTTATTATAATATTATTATTATTTTCAACAAAATATTATTTTCGACAAAGCAATATTTTCTACAAAATGACTACGTAATACGAAAATTGAAAATTTTAGAATTGTCACCTTTCTTGCGGGGTTGCGATACGTAGCGGGCCTGGCGAAGATGGGGCATGGATCCTCCCGCAATTTTGGCTGCTTTCTGAAACAGGAGCTGCGTGTTGAGGTTGCATGTTCTCAGGGCCGTGACTAGGATATAACGTCGTGTATTCTGTTTCGGAAGAATCTCTTGCATCCATCTTCAGGAATGAAATAGTTACCAGACTACACGGCGTCACAGTAATCTTGAAGATTCCTTCATCTTGCTCAGACTCTTATCTCTAACACTTCCGCTACTCTGTCCTCGCGTTAAGTACTCTCCCACCTGTTGTAACCTCCACGGTTGACCTCCTCCTCAGTAACTTAACGTAGGATATACATCGGACTTCATACAGAGAAAGAAAACCTACAATTAAAATTACAAAGTCAAGGTCTGTTGAGAGCGCTGCTTTTCTTAACAAAAGATCCGACCCCCAAAACGTAACCGGCTGACCCACTGCACGCAATGTCTTACTGTGAAGGGAGAGGTGTGAGTATGAAGTACCGGGAGTGCTTCGTCACATGGGCTTATTGGAACTGTCAGTATGTCAATGGCGGGCTGATTGGTAAATAATCAAGTGGAAATGATTTGAATGGATCTTAAAGAATACGATAAAAGGGTGTGAAGTGGGTGCTTCTGGCTCAGGATGTGGTTCAGTGACAGAGTTTAATACAGTAGTGACTCCGCTGGTTTTGTGAAATGTGGAGTATTTTTACACTGTGTTACTTTCGAAGGGTTTTAAGGCCATCGTCTCTTATGACGAAATGATGTGTGTAGTGTTCAGAATATCACGCGATCGGAAAAGTCTATAAACCTAATAATGCTGAATTAATCGATTATATGTGCAACTGTCAGCTTCTGAAGAGGCACATGAATCCACCGAGTTGTTTGTCTCTTTAATATTAATTGCGTCAACAGTGTTTCGCCCATATGTATGGTGTCTGATGACAAATATATAGTTGTGCCATGCATTGGTGGCTTACTTCCATGAAGTCCCTGTCATACCAGCTTTCCAGAAAAGTGCAGATTACCCATGACAATAAGTAACAGTAGTTGCCCATCTAAACCTATGTCTTCCAAATGTCTCTTTCCCTGGGGTTTCGCCACCAAAGTCCTGTATGAACCTCTCCTGTCCCCCATAAGTGCCACATGACTCGCCCGTCTCGCTCTTGATTTGATCACCCGAATAATAGTCGGTTTGAGAAGTAGAAATCATGGATATCTTAGGCCCAAATGTCTTCCTCAGTACCTTAATTCATGTTGCTGTCTGGACCACACTTTTTGGGGCTTGTTCCTGATTCATGTGCTGTAGGTTAAAGACCCCTTTTCCCATAACACTGTATCAGAATTTCACATGCTTGTGTTTCTCCTCATAAGACAGCTGCTTGTCTTTGGGCTAGGTCTCATCAGTTGCACAGTTTTTATGTCCTCGTACCGTAACTTTGTGATCGCACCTCTCGTAATCTCCACGACCTTGCACTTCCGTCCTTCTGCCTCCTGTTTGCAGATTTCGCAGGGCAGGTGGGTCCCCGTTGTTTCCGCCTACAGTGAACACATGTTATGCAAGGGTGTTTTGGGTATGACTGTCCCAGTTTCCGGTTCTGTATGCAATGATGGTAAATCTGTTCTGACATTGGAACTGTTCAACCTCGAACAAACAGTCGCAGTCGGGCCCAACCTATAGCGTTATCGCCTGTGTTTTTGAAGTGATAACTTTGCTTGCACGGTTTCTTTTGTTAACAGTTATCCTTTTAAGACAAAAAAAAAGTGAAAATACTTTTCTATTCAATGCACCCCAATTTCTGAAAGACCAATCCTTTGCGGGACGTTTCCAGGCTTGGAGGTTTCGTTTTGTTGGTAAGAGTAACATGTAGATGAAGATGGGTATCGGGGGGGGGGGGGGAGCATTGATGGAATGGTAGTGACAGGGTAAAACCGAAGTGCTCGGTAAGAAAGTGGTCCGAGTGCCACTTTACCTACCACGAACTGACTTGTGGTCGAACCCGGGTCTCCGCAGTAAAAATGTTAACGGTTTAGCCTGATGATGATTTTAGTAAAAAGCCGAAACATGTATCTAGTCACTGTAAACAAAAAGGAATTTTTTTACCGATAAAGGTGTGTAGACTGAGTGAAAAAGTGGGTTTGATTCATGTTATAAAACCACAGTGGGATGCCACACACCGACATTACAAATCCAGACCCTGACTACTCCATCAGCGTATTCGATGGGGGGTTCCCCGTGGGCTGGGCATGAACCCTCGGATTTTATAAGTGCAGGGAACCTCTTCACCAAGTGGCCAACTGTTACATCCTCAAGCAGGAATTTCGTATCTGAACATGGCCGTGCCGTGACTCAAGCACACTTCAGTGCCCAAGTCATGAGTGCCAGTGATGTGTGAACGAATTGGGTGTGCATTGTAGGTGATTGCACGTGTTGGACGCTTGCAGTATTGGAATGTATGTGTCATTAGAGTTAAGTACATGTTGTATATACGCGTAATGTTCGGAACCAGATTTATGCGCCTGTATTATGCATCTGTATCAATTAAAAACAAGTAAAACAAAAAAAAAAAGGGGGGCCGCGGTGGCGCAGTTGGTTGAGGCACTGCGCTACAAACCGGCAGGTCGCGGGTTCGATTTCCGATGGTGTCAGTGGATTTTTTTCATTGGCATAATCCTGTCGGTCTCACTATGGCCCTGGGGTCGACTCAGCCTCTAACAGAAATGAGTACCAGGAATATTTCCTAGGGGGTAAACGCGGCCCCGGTGCGCATGGCTGGCAGCCTACCACCTTCATGTACCGATTGTCTAGAAATCTGGGAGCCTCGACCTCCTGGAACCCTAAGGGCCTGTCCAGGCCTGTAATGGGACTGCTTTACCTTTTTTTAACAAAAAAAAATAGGCGCTTAGTCTCCGACCTTACACCACGGAGGCCTGGATTCGATCCCAGCCCAGTGTATGTGGGATTTATGGTTGACAAAGTGGTACTGGGACAAGTTTCTCTCCGAGTAATTTGGTTTTTGCATGTCATTGTCATTCCATCAATGCTCCACACTCATCTTTACACATCACCAACCGTATGTAATCTTAGCAATTGACGTCATATTCAGATAACGCCCTCAGTTTGTCTGAACATTGCCGGGACTGGATTGAATTTTCTCACTAGTCATATTCTGCGTGATCGTGGGAACGGATGAATATTTGTAGAACGTTTCTACATGTAGCGTTGTTAATTTTTATTGTACGTTATTTAGGGCGAGTCAATCGAATTTCCGAGCTGACTGTACTTCCTGTGAGATACAATGCAGTGTGTCTGGTTACCGAGGTATGACAACGAGATCGTCAGCGTGGCCGTCGAACTGTTGGCCTCTGCTAGGTCTTTAGCAAGCCTCCTCTCGTGCTAGGTTGTGTTACAGCGTCATCGGGCGAAACAGGAGAGCCGCGACGGTCCTGCTGCAACATGGCTGTTGGCAGCTGCCGTCAGAGTCGAAAGACCTGCTTTTGTACGTTTTGCCGGGATGTAGCTATCGTATGGGGGCAGCGGTAGCGCAGCTGGTTGAGGCACTGCGCTACAAACAGAAAGGTCGCGGGTTCGATTCCCGATGGTGTTATTGGAATTTTTGATCGACATAATCCTTTCGGTCGCACTATGGCCCTGGGATCGACTCAGCCTCTAACAGAAATGAGTACCAGGAATATTTCCTAGGGGGTAAACGCGGCCGGTGCGTAGGGCTGACAATCTTACCACCTTCATGTACCGACTGTCTAGAAATCTGGGAGGCTTAACCTCCTAGAACCCTAAGGGCCTGCCCAGGCCTGTAATGGGATTGCGTTGCGTAACTACCGTATAGCACGAGGACGTAAAGCACAGGGACTCGCGAACTTGTCGCAACAAAGTACTGTTTTAAATTATCTATAATCGTGCACTGAACAGTTAGATGTGGTGATTACATCCAACAAATGCACCAAAGTTTGTGAAAATATATTATAAATATGGTAATACCTCCTACATGTTTCGACCACTCATGTGGCCATGCTCAGGGAGGTGCGTTACGAAGAATAAATACATTGAGGTGTTACAAAAATTACGTGAACCAGTGCACATGCATACATCTCAATGCATTTATTCTTCGTAACGCACCTCCCTGAGGATGACCACATGAGTGGTCGAAACATGTAGGAGGTATTACCACATTTATAATACATTTTCATTAACCTGTGTGCCTGTGTTGGTTTTAGTCACCATATCTAAATTACTGTTTGTACAGTAACTGATCACCACACACATTGTTCAGGCGAATTCGAACGTATTCGCAAGAACTGAAACGAGAAGAAGAAGGTTTAAATAAACAGCTTTATTGGAAAACCAAGCGTAGTTATGACCAGGGCTGTGGAGTCGGAGTCGGAAGGAATTTTAGGTTGAGTCGCAGTCGGGAGGAATTTTTATGTGGAGTCGAAGTCGGTAAAAATGTACCGACTCCGACCTCAGTCTAAAATCTTAACTAGATACTCCAACTCCAGAGCCCTGATAGCTACAGTAACCATTAGACTTATACTTAAATGTAGGTTATAAGTCAAAAAAATAGACTGATGACTCACGTGGTGGAGATGAAATGTCTTATAGGTTTACCGTTATTAATACATACTGAGCTTTTATGAAGGAGTCGGAGTTTTAAAAGTCCAGGAATCGGAGTCGGAAGTTTTAAAAATCGAGGAGTCGGAGTCGGAGCTTTTGTGTACCGACTCCACAGCCCTGGTTGTGACAATTTTACAAAAGCTGGCCATGCATCTCATGGTGTAGCATGGCCCATCGCTTTACACAGGGGCCCAGAATATTACATAAGCGTCTACTCCGTAGCAGGGTAATGTAATCAGTACAGTGATTGGGATAACGGCAGAGCGTCTGAGGATTCGGGGTACAGTTACTGGCAAGGCAAGAGGGTTTCTCTTGTACAAAGCCTCGAGACTGGATCTGGGGCCCACCCAACGCCTTATTCGGTGGGTACTGGGGAGTTTTACGTCGGGGATAAAACAGCCGGAGGTGAAATGACCACTCACCACATGCAGCACTTTGGTACATGGACTGTAAAGTTTCGAAGGAAAGTGGCTGTTCCATCTCGAACGTAGGTAAATGTCTTATGATTCTAGACACGTCTTATCCACCTCCAACTTCAGTCCATTTCCAGTTCACCTCTTTTGACTGGTGCAAGAAACATGAAAGCAGAGGAACTGGTTGCATTTTTTTTTTAAATTTCATGTCTTGAACGTTATTTACACCGTCATATATAGTAGCATACACATGGCATTATACACATTTGCTTCCCTGAGAATAGTCGGGTCTTTGTACTCCACATTTCTCAGGCTTACTCAACTTTTGTTCAGGCGAATTCCTGGAATTGCAATGCAGCGTCATTATAATCCACGTAATGACTTCATTTTAGGGGTTGGTGAGAATGACTGTACGTAGAAATGTGTCATTATGGGATAATTGCGCGAATGGTGTTTGAAGAGTGTCCTAAATTACATGTTACCAAAAGGATGTTACATTTTGTCCGATGGTTTTAGTGAGGACATTACAGAAAATTGTAACTCTTCCGTGTTCCGCGTTGTTTCGTGTTAAACTGAAAATGTTCTTCCGCAGTATTCTCTTTGTTGTGTTTTGCATTTTTTATTGCAAAGCCTTTTGAAACTTTAGCGGTAAGTGGTTAAAGGCATATTTGATCAAGAGACGGAAAGAGGATCAATTCATTTAGATAAAGACACAATGAACTGATGATAAAGATGAATGAAATATGAGTGTGGAGCATTCGTGGGATAATTCTGGCAGGGAAAAACTGAAGTATTCGTAGCGAAAACAGCCAATTTGCTACCATAATGTACACAAATTTACTGGGCTGGGATCTAAAACAGGCCTTCCTTGTGAAAGGCCGGCCACTGACGTCATGAGCCATGGCACGATCAAAATTCCTCAAAATATACCTAACACCAAGGTGATTTGATAGATGTAATTCGTATAAGAAAGGACAGATTGAGCACGCGTGGCGGTTTCGCGTGGACGCGGTAATGAACCCTCGGGTTCCATAAAATGCGGGGAATTTCTTGACTGGCTGAGATTTAGCTCATGTTCTAGCGTAGTGCACTCGTTGAGACATCATGGTAGGTTGTTTTAGTGCACTAGAATTAACAATAAATGTTACACTTTCCTGTTAGTATTAGTATTATTAAATTAAATTAAATTAAAATGGATTTTCAAGAAGTGGGACGGAGAGGCACGTTTGAGTGTCACTTTCATGTCACAAGTGCGCTCGTCCGCCATCTTGTAATTACACGTTGTAAGAAATTGAAAATTACGAGTCTGTTGAATCCAGTCGACACCCTCGGCCCTTTTTTGTTATCAAATAACCATTTAGTTCAACGCTTGTCTTCCGGGGGGGGGGGGTGGCCAGTTCGAATGTCTGCCGGGACACCAGACCATCTCGACTGAGATTTTTCGTGGTTTTCCTCAATTCCTCCAGTCAGTTTTCTGGGTACTAGACTACGAACCGTTTCTTCTACAGCTTTAATTATCCATTATTCACTGTTGATGCAAATACCCTACCCTCCGTGTTCTGAGCTATTGAGAACGTCGTTAAATACATTACAATAAAGTTTAATGCGGCCCACGGGTAGTGAACCAGTACCTGCGGAGGTTGATGACGTCATACCCCGCGCGTCGTGATTGGGTAGTAGGGAGTGATGTCATGCTGAAAACTCCATCCCACCCAGTGCCTTTGCATGCTGCTTCGCTATGTACGAACGGCAGCCAGTCTGCGTCGTGCATTTGAAGAAGAGAGGCGGGGGTTGACGCGCGAGGCATTTTGTGTGCCTCGTGACCACGCGGTGCTGTAGTAAAGGCAACGTGTTGTGTGGTCAAGTGTGTGTAGTGTGCAACGCCAGGAAGGGAGCCCTGAATCGGCCACGTGATAGGAATCGGAATTCAGGTTGGTGGAATTCCTTATTGCAATATTTAACGTCGCATGATGACTGTATAGTACATTTTGACCGTGTACTTTCTGCGCTTCTTCTACAACCAGTCCAGCTTAATACACAACATGATGTAAAATACAGTAAAATAATATTAAAATCTTCCTACATGTTGGTGGAGACACCAGGTTACTTTGCAAAGTCGGTACGCCGCCACCATGTTACACGGTGCCGTACTGATCTTCAGCTTGCTGTCTCTTTTTGTTTTTGGGGAGAAATGTTTACACTGTCGTAACCGTGCATTTCAGGCTGTGTGGCGCACGTCAACAAAATTTCTACCAGCGATTTTTATTTTGTTTTATTTACGTGTGGGCCTACGTGTTTCGACGCCCAAAAATCATTACTTGTGTTCGTCAGATTGGTTACATTCATAACTAAATTTTATTATCAATAAATTGCACAAAAAATTTCACTTATTCACATGTATAGGAGACTGCTCCAAGATACATCGGCTGTTTCTTATAGTCTTCAGGGAGCACTGGTATACAAAGAGTACATTAACTGCTTGTGTGTGTGTGTGTAGGTATATATGTATATATATGAAATAATAAACACCAAGTGATGCACTAAAATATATATAATCGTTATTCGTAAAAGTCTCCATGTTTCGACCCTGCTGGGCCATCTTCAGGAAGAATAGTGTGGGTATGACCAGACCGCGGACAATACACGATACGTCTCAAACGGAGAATGAAACCTAGGGCACATTGATACTTAACTGTATAAATGCAACCATAGTGTATCCAGACTATTCTCCCTGAAGATGGCCCAGCAGGGTGGAAAAATGTAGGAGACTTCTACGAATAAAGGTTGTATATATTTTCGTGCATTAGTTGATGTTTATTATTTCGTATGATACAGTGCACGGACATGGAACACTTTAAATATATATATATATATATATATATATATATATATATATACACTTTGTATGTTACTGCTCCCTGAAATTGGTTGTAACAAGGAGTCTAAACATGTTGGAATGGTATCCTGTATGTGTGAATAAGTGAACATTTTTGTGCAGTTTGTTGGTAATGCGACTTATTTATGTTTATCTCTTGCACGGAAGATGTATGATATCAAGATGGGGTTAATCGGTTTCTTTTCAGGCGCGTTTCTATCCCGGAGGCAATAAACATTAATCCTTTGGGCTGATTTGATATGCAATTTGTATTAGAGAGTACTGAACGAGAATTTGACCAACTCCGTCGCTTTCCGTATTATTACCTAACGCACGCACGGGCTGGCAGGCTCCCGCGCTGGTAGTCGTCTGCCGATGTGTGTGGTTTGCTACTTTGCATTAACCAGTATGTTTCGGTGAGGCTTACGGCACACTCGGTATAGCCTGTTAATTTTTATTGCTCTTTAGAATGCGTCATGAGGTGGAACTGCTAGGACCTGCATTTACAATTACGAAGGTTACAAGCACTGGTACCTCGCTGGACCAAAGAGGGGACTATGTAACATTATTCGTGTTATGTGTCACGTGTAAAATGTTTGAAGGCTGTATTAACGCTTGATCAATTTTTGAAGCTAGCCACAATTCTCTGGGGTTATTTAACTGTGATGCCCGGACGGTGGGTCATGTTTATAAAGGCTTGTTCGGCACGCCGGAACGTTTCGTTACGTAGTCCTTCCCTCTACGTACGTGTTCACAGTAGGTGTAGAGGGGTTTTGATTTCACTTCATCACACACACACACACACACACACACACCACAGTCGGTAGGACTCCTCTGGACTAGGGAACGGCCCGTTGCAGAGACCTCTACACAAAAACGCTATACAAGACAGACATCCATGCCCCCGGTGGGATTCGAACCCACGATCCTAGCAAGCGCTCGGCCGCAGACCTACGCCTTAGACCGAGCGGCCACTGGGTTCGGCACGCCAGAAGGTAACGGCATGAATTCCGTTCTTCTGCGGTAATTTTGGACCTCTCTTATCGCTGTTCGAGGTCATACTATGTGTTTATATGAACAACATGATTCTTTGTTAGTGCCCAAATAAAATTCTTGCAAACAACGATGAAAAGAGGACGTTATTCCGCGATTTCAGGCTTCCGCCGCGGTGTAAATGAGGTCTTCGCTGTTCTTGGATGTCACGTAGCGTTGATAGGTAGGTAGTTACCGACGTTTCGGAACATGTCGGTCCCATAATCAGGGGTCCTGCACCGATGGGTTATTTCGAGACGTCGGTTACTGTCAACGCCGCGTTAACGTGCCAGAAGAGCCATGGATGATCCCATAAAGTTACCACCTTGTTGCACTGAACCCTGTAGTGTCCGTTTGCTTGTATGATCTGTGGATGATGCGTCACTGCGCGTCTGAGTGCCGACACTTTGCGCGCAGCCCACATTGACTGCGTCACCGTAACACTGAGTACCAACGTACTCTGCTTGTGAAATCGCCTGAATCACCAGTTACCAAGTTCTTAACTTGTTTCTAATCCATTACCACATAGTAATGTGGACAGTATTCTGAGGGTTCACGTCAGGTGGGCAAAGGTGAAGTAGTGACTGCTTAATTTATCAGTTTAACCCTTTAAAGACGAAGCGTATCTGTTTTATATAAGGACTCAGTGCGTACCGCGCTGTAAACACTCTCCACTTCGGTTATAAAAACCGGTCTCTTAATGTTTTATAAGGCAAAAGTTGCTGTTTGTTCTGAGATCCGTACAAAACACATAAACGCAATGTGGGCACCACGTAGAATTTTTAATGTTAAACCCGGCAGTATGTAAAGTTACCGCTAGGCTTTAAAAGGTTAAGGTGGAAGTGGGAGCGGAGACGTAGCTCCACGTATTCAGAAATTTGGCCCTATTTGAGGTGAGTGGTCAGATTTATGCCCCAGCCGCTTTCCCCCGGGGGAATGAGCCCCACAGTGCCTGTTGGATGGGAAGCTATTTGGGTCCAAAGAGGTGGCATGGACGCTTTTGGCAAGAGACTCTTGTTTGCCGGGGATCGAACCATGATTCGTTGGTCGTCCAGCCCGCGGCCTGATCGCTGTACACCCAGTCTTATATGTATAAGTAGAGAACAGAAATGGATTAGGGCTCTGGAGGGCAAACTGGAAGGAAAGCTGGATGATAATATTAAAATGGATCTTCCAGCAAATAGGATTGGACGTTGTGGACTGGATTCGTCTGGCTCGGGATAGATACAAGTGGGGAGGGGGCTGTTGTGAACACGGTGACGAACCTTTGGTTTTCATCAAAATTCGTGGAATTTGTTGACTACGTGAGGAACTGTCAGCTTGTCAAGGAAGGTTCTGCAGTATAGAGTTAGCTAGTTAATTAGAATTTGTTTTAGGATATTGTTCGTATTTGTGTCTGTTAAACAGAACTGATGCACTGTGGGCACGTCTGCGTGTTACGTGCTAAACGCTGCGTCATTTTGTATTCTGCTGTTATTCTGGTGGCTACAGGAGCGCACGTTCACAGGATCAGCAGTGTCTCCACACGAACACGTAGCTTTGATTCCATGTACATTACACAACTTTCACACGGGCTGCAGCGTGGATGTGCTACTACTGTCTCAGCCACGGACACTGAAGTGGCGTGGCAGGACGTACTTAGCTCTGGTGTCGCAGACACTTGTCTTCGCCCACGCCTGTGTGCCTTCCAGCAAAGCCGGCCTAGTCTCAGTTTGACAGTGGGCACTACTCTGGCACGTGTGAACGCCCGTATAATACTGTATGTTACTTCAGTGGCCCAGCCACGAGAGGGTGTCTCAGACACTGCTCGTGTCTGCCCACGGAGTGGACAGTGTGAAAACAGCGTCGGTTTCCACACATGGGAAACATTGCCTTCTGTTCTTATTCAGAATTGTTTTTGAAACTATATCCTGCACTCTGTGCTGTGTTTCCCAATCATGGTCTTCACCCTTCTACTTTTAGGTTTTCCAAGTGGTCGATTTTAAGCGGTTTCCCACAGTAATTTAGTATGTAGTTTTTGTCTTCTGATCATAACCACAGACTTGGCTGTACGAAGAATATTACGTAAACGTTATAGCGCGTGCAAAGAGTTACTTAACGACGCTCAAAATTGCTGAGATGGTATGGCGTCGGTGGTAGTAGATGAATGAGTGAGTAGGGAACATCAGTGGAATGATACTGACAGGGGGAAAGCGAAGTACTCAGAGAAAAACCTGTCCCGCTGTCACTTTGACCATCACAAATCCCGTATGGGCTGACCAGGGTCTGATCCGGGCCCCCCTCCTAACGACGCCAACGATTAGCTGCCCCAGCATTGGCAACGTGCTTGACAGGTATAAATATCGTAGTTATGTTATGGGATATCCAAGGTTTCTTAAGTGACTTCTTTCGGAATAGGGAAAGGCGTTTTGTTTGCTTTTTTAAAGGCACGTGTCAGGTGTGATCTTCGTCTGACGTAAGAGTACTTACCGGTTGCACAGCCGTTTAACCCTTTAAAGACGAAGTGTGTCTGTTTTGTATAAGGACTCAGTGCGTACCGCGCTGTAAACACTCTCCACTTCGGTTATAAAAACCAGTCTCTTAATGTTTTATAAGGCAAAAGTTGCTGTTTGTTCTGAGATCCGTACAAAACACATAAACGCAATGTGGGCACCACGTAGAATGTTTTAATGTTAAACCTGGTGGTACGTAAAGTTACCGCTAGGCTTTAAAAGGTTAACCCAGCTGCAATTTAGTGTTGTTTAGTCATACACTGAGTTACTGTATGCGATTCTGGGCAGACACGGGGTGAATATATTTTTGGAACGGAAGTTTTTAAAAGTTGTTCTTGTAATTAAAAAGAGATTGGCCGCGCGTTCTAAGGCGTGGGTCTGCGGCCATTTGCTTGCTGGGATTGTGGGTTCGAATCTCGCCGGGGACTTGGATGTCTGTGTCTTGTGAGTGTTGTGTTGTCAGGCAGAGGTCTCTGCGACGGGCCGATCCCTCGTTCAGGGAAGTCCTACCGACTGTAGTGTGTCTGAGTGTGATCGTGAAGCCTCGATAATTAGGAGGCCGTGGCCCATTAGGGGCTGTTGCGCCATTGAAAAAAAAAAACTTAAACAGACAAGCCGAGAAAGTATAGTCAGTATAATGACAAGTCTGCGGGCTGGATAATCCGGGGTTCGGATCCCGGTAGGGTCAAGAGATTTTTCTGGTGTTGTTCAGACCCGCTCTGGGCCCCATTCAACCCTCGATTCAGTGGTTACCGGGGTTATATTGGGGTAAAGCGGCCGGGGCGTGATGTTGATTGCTCACCTCTATCAGCACATAGGTTAAGAATGCTTCCTCTATATACCTTCGCGCCGTTGATAGGGACAACTTTGCTCCAAAAAATTACAAATAAAGTTGTGTTCAATGTGGTTGTTCTCCAAAATGTTAAGCGATTTTTAAAAGGACCGTTTGACTAAATAAGTACGTCAGTAGGCTTTGTGTTGACTGAAGAAATGACAGGCCTGTCGAATACATAAATGGGATTAAGAAAGTGAAATACGGCATTTGTCAGATGACGCAACTTGCCTGCGGGAGTAGCAGGTGAAGTCACAGCGCGCGGTGACACTGTTCCACGCCTCTGTCTGCCGCATCACCGATGTGATATTCAGGTTAAACGGCAGCACAGTCCGCATTTCTCCGCATGCTCACGTGACGCCAAGGTGTCGACATGCGGAAGACAGATAATGACCATAGGTGTGCAAAGTGCTGGGGAATTTTGTTATTTTTTACGGGCCCAAGGTTATGCTAAGTAAATCGAAAGTTTCCTGGCACGCTTTCTCAATACTGTCTTCTGAGGAAAAGATTGTGTCATTGCAGGTTCCATCTGTACAGACACAAGTGGCAGAATGCGCATTATTATTATTATTATTATTATTATTATTATTACTTTTTAAAATTCTTTTGAAGTCACACATGGCCTTTCCCTGTTTTTTGAGTCTGCCCTTCCTATCCCGCCGTATCCTATTTTCTGCCTTTCTCCACGTGTAATGGTGAGATTAATTAATCGATAAATCAATTAAACACAGCGTTGGGATACGGGCGGCCCAAACGAGGTATCGTATTTCGATTCCCCTTAGAGACAAAAGATTTTTCTGTTTTTCGATACGTCCAGCCCGCCTCTGGCGCCCACCGAGCCTCGTGTTCGGTGTATAGGATAGCTTACCTTGGGGTTAAGCGGCCGTGACCTGAAGCTGACCACGCCCCTTCGGTGCCGAGGTTAAGAATGAGTGGAGCTGTACCTCCACTCTTCCATTTTCAATGGCGTGCACAGAGATAATTTCATAAGATTGAGGTGCATGGTTGCCCGTACTTCCGTGGTGGTTTATCTCAGGAGAGTAGACATGGGAGAGACGATGAACGGTGGAAAATGTCGGATGAAATACGTGATAGAAAAAGACACGTGGAAGATCTAGGCGTAGATGAATGAATAATGTTAAGATGGGTCATGGGAGGGGAGGGTATGAACTGGGTTCGTTTAGCTTAGGTAGGGCTACGCGTGCAGACAGTCTGGTGCCGCATTCCGAGTGGTATTGAAGAATATGCGACGGCACTAATTCCAAGCCATACGGCGACAAAGAAACGGATGCCGTTTGCTTAACCTTTTAAAGCCTAGCGGTAACTTTACGTACCACCAGGTTTAACATTAAAAAATTCTACGTGGTGCCCACATTGCTTTTATGTGTTTTGTACGGATCTTAGAACAAACAGCAACTTTTACCGTAAACATCAGCAACTCATTCGTTTTTTTTTATAACCGAGGTTGAAAGTGTTTACAGCGCGGTAGGCACTGAGTCCTTATATGAAGCAGATTACATTTCGTCTTTAAAGGGTTAATCCAAATGAAGAAAGAGCGCCAGAGGTTGGAGTTTTCTCACATTTGTACCCAGGGTTGTTTTAAGATGTGGCTGAATTTACAATAGTTTTTGTTATCAGTTGTAGTCGTATAAACATTGCAAGTACTGTCGCATTTAGGATTCCTTACGTCTGGGATATGCCGCTGCGTCACTGAGTAATCGACATTTCGAGGCATATACTTTGCCTGGAAACCGGATCTCACTGCTCGCTGGCGCAGCGGCATGTGCCAGACAAATGGAATCTTCAGCTACACCGCTGCGAGAACCTCAGAATTTGCACACTTTCGCCGTTGTTACGCACGTTTGCAAAATTGCGAGAAACGACTATTCGCTTCGTTATGTCTGTCTGTCCGTCCGTCCGTCCGCATGCAACAACTCGCCTCCCACTGGATGGATTTTCACTAAATTTGATATCTATGGATTTTTCGAAAATCTGTCGAAAAAATTAAAGTTTGATTAATATGTGACAAGAATAACGGGTACTTCACATGCAGACCTATGTACCACTTATCATGTTATCTCGCTGAATGCTTCTCAGAATGAGAAATGTTTCATGAAACTGTTGTAGAGAAAATCAAAACACATTTTATGTTCAGTAATGTTTTTCTGAAAATCGTGCCGTTTATGAGATAATTTGGAAAAATATGGTAGAACCAGACAGCCCACAGATGACAACATAAGACGGCGCAAGAAAGATGCCCTTTGTATGACGGGTAACTAAGAATACAGACACTCACTCATAATATTTAATACTTATTGCATTTGCACGGCAACAGTGGTTACGCGAACGCGCCACAATGTTACGTTATACATACGTTGCCTGCTTTGTTAAATCTTGAGAGGGTTAACAGTGATTCTCCGTCTAATACTGGTAAGATTTGTACACCCTTGTAATTGTTTTACATGCTGAAACATACGTGGAGATTTTAACTGATGTGTGGTTCAGTACAGCAAGGAAATTTGAAATGTTAAAGTTGGTAAGGTGTGTCGTTATCGGTCTAGTCAGATCAGCCATGTTCCAAAAGACGAGTCGTCAGCGTGGAGTTTGTAATTTAAAGGATATCGCTGACAGTGTCATAACACTCCTTTCTCTGAAACGAATGAAGCGTAGACTAACGATGAATTGTAAATGTACCTAATGTAATTTACATGGTTATAGTACGTGACTATTCAAAGTGGACACCATCCGCTTTCCTGTTAACTGGTGACAAATACCTGTTCAGCATTGTTTCGACCGAACGTCCCGGTCCAGTGGGGCATGCAAAGGGGCCAAATGCCGCTCCAATATTTTTTCTAACTAAGAGTAGTTTTTTTTTGAAACCAAGTTGAAGAGAAGCAAAGAAAAATAGAAATATTTTCTGAACGATGATTTGGGTGGTGTAAAGACAGACAAAGGTGAAAAACCTGCGTTTTAAGAGATGCAGAGTATGAGGCATCTGAGTCGCCCGTTTGCAAAGGAAGAGAGTCACTCTAAATTTTTCCCTCACCCTATAATAATATAATATAATATGATATAATATAATAAATTTAGTAATATACAGAGGAGCGCAAAAGTCGCTTGGCGCTAGAGGCAATATGTTAAACATGGAGTTTCAAGAGTCTTCTGCGCAACCCTGCGTAATGTATCGGTAACTTAAAAAATCTTTTTAATTTTTAGGCAGATGGTAGGCCCATGTTGTGCTATAAAAGGCAGATCAGTGTTTCTTTTAAAAAACTTACGTTTATTGCCACGTATTAAAACAGTTTCCTTTATATTTCCTGTTCAAAGGTCTTTTTAAAGTGCATGTCGTGCTGTCGTGTGTACGGGAACTACAGTAAGCCTGTTATGTTATTGCTGTGTAATAGAGGAGCTTTTCAGTGCAGTAGCTGGAAAGGAAGACTGGTTCTGCTGGATTCCTTTACATGCGCTAGTTGATCATTCTTACCTCTTCTGAACTGGCCTCCGGGCCGATGAGCTGGAATCTCTTTCAGCATGAAACTGCATAGGCGGCCGATTGACAGTTTAACCCTTTAAAGACGAACTGTGTTCGTTTTTATATAAGGATTCAGTGCGTACCGCGCAGTAAACACTCTCCACCTCGGTTATAAAAACCAATCTCTTAATGTTTTATAAGGCAAAAGTTGCTGTTTGTTCTGAGATCCGTACAAAACACATAAACGCAATGTGGGCACCACGTAGGATCTTTTAATGTTAAACCTGGTGGTAGGTAAAGTTACCGCTAGGCTTTAAAAGGTTAAACAAGAGACATAGGCGCTTTTTTCTGCATCTGCTGCTAGGGCTGTGGAGTCGGTACGCAAAAGCTCCGACTCCGACTCCTCGATTTTTCAAACTTCCGACTCCGATTCCGACTCAGACTTCTTCATAAAATCGCAATATGTATTAATAACGGTAAACCTATAAGACATTTCATCACCACCACGTGAATCATCAGGCTACTGTTTAGACTTATAACCTATATTTAAGTATAAGTCTAATGGTTACTGTAGCTATCAGGGCTCTGGAGTTGGAGTATCTAAGATTTTAGATTGAGGTCGGAGTCGGTACATTTTTACCGACTCCGACTCCACCTAAATTTCCTTCCGACTCCGATTCCACAGCCCTGCCTGCTAGTGTGGAGACACTGAGACCCTGCTTTCGAAGACTTCTGTGGGGTGGCAGCGGCATACAAGTGCCCGTCATCATTCTTTGCCTCTTAACTGCTTACGATTTTCGTGTGACTTTACGTGGTTAATTGAAGTCTTGCTGTCAGAAGTTTATCGAAACAATGATATACATCGCTTGTCATGCTGAAGTTAATTGACTACCGCACGTCAAAGATTCATAAATCTGGGAAAAATCGATTTCTCACCGCATACGGCCAGGCAAATATGCCGCTGAATTTCTTTCATTTTGTTTAACCTTTTAAAGCCTAGTGGTAACTTTACGTACCACCAGGTTCAACATTCAGTAATTCTCCATAGTGCACAAATCGCATGTATGTATTCTGTACATATCTCGGAACAAACTGCAACTTTTACCGTAAACATTAGCAACTCGTTCGTTTTTTATAACCGAGGTTGAATGTGTTTACTGCGCGGTACGCACTGAGTCTTTATATAAAGCAGATTACGTTTCATCTTTAAAAGGTTAATATTTTTGAGGCATGTTTCCGTGGCCTCAGTTCAGTGTGTAACAGATATCTCATCTGTAGATTATTTTGCACACTTAGTGCAGTTTGCTTACTATGACCTTGGGAGGGGGGAAGACGATTCCTAGTATTTCCTGAGAATCTGAGATTGTTTGCTAAGCAGTTATCGGCGTTGTCCGGTGCAGCGTGAAGGTGTAATATGTCTGACGTCATGGGAATACAGGCGCGTGATGTAATGTCTGGCCGGCAAGCGATGGGTATGTTGCAGACTAAATACTGTCACTACATGGAGCGGAGGGCTTGTTGAGAAGCTAACAGTTTCTCAGCTAGTCAAGAAATTCCCCGCATTTTATGGAACCCGGAGGTTCATTACCGCATTCACAAGAGCCCGCCACCTGTCCCCATTCAAAGAATCGGTCCAAGTCCGAGGCTTTGTAGGCTGTTTCGTAACATCATAATTTTTACGGTGAGGAGTTGTTATCACTTTGCCCAACTCCAAAGCTGGAGGACCACCCCTTGTAGGCTGTCCGCGACTGCTTATTCAATGTATTCGCAGCTACCCCCCATAACTGGAGGCCGTTCCTCCATCCGCAACCTGAGGACACGCCATGCCGTGGTGACAGGGACCCACTTAACACTATATACTCTAGGCCAAGGTTACTGTAAAACAACTGAACTGTTCTGTAGTACCACTACTACTACTAATAGTAGTAGTAGTAGTAGTAGTAGTAGTAGTAGTAGTAGTATGTTAGTGAGTTTTCAGGTTATCATGGCGGCGAATCAGGGTTGCTGTCTTACAGGATGTGACGTTATGTGGTTTGGTAGCAGTCATCGAAATTTCTGAGGCATTTACTGCCTCCATTTTCAGGGTAGGCGAGTCTGTACATTTTTTATACCGTCCACGAACCAGGGTCAACCCTTGTCCCTGAGTTATTATTACTATTATTATTATTATTATTATTACTACTACTACTACTGTTACTGTTACTACCGTAATCATCATTATCGTCTTGTCAAAGGCCTTTTTTCCCCTTTTCTTTATCTTCTTGTTATTATTAACAGCGTTCGAAGGAGTAGCCCGTTGGAGACATGCTCGCATCAGATGGCAGTGTACATCCCGGCAGTTGACCAGTTGCTGGCTGAAAGGCTTTCTCCGTCAATGTTGCGTCCGTACGTTCACACGGACACCATACGCTTGGCAGAGTCATGACTTCCGTTCATTTTGATGTGTATTCATAATCGGATGTTCTCTGTAATGGCTTCTGGTTGTTATTCCACACAGAGGCATGCGTCAGAGGAACGTTTATGGTTCGTTCTGCGCCGCTGTTGTTAACGCAGACAGCTTCGAATTGATGAACTGGGAGGAATCTGCAAGGAGGTGGCCTTAACCGGATGGAGGCACAATATTGCCATTCGTGTAGAGGGACTGAGTAAAATCCTGAAAACCGTTATAGTCAGTGATCTGGCAGAGATTCGAACCGGGATGTTGGCTCGAATACAAGTGTGGGACGTTACCGCTGGACGAGCCACTTTGGTTGTATTGTAGTGTATTGCCCAACGTGAGGAGTCCTTCCCACTGTCGACAGTCCGCCATGGATCGTGCTGTTATGCGAAATGTTAGTGTTTCGAAGTTTTGTGTTTAAGGGCAAGGTGCAAATCATTATTGCTTGGAGATGGACTGTTTTTGTGTTTATTGTCACCGCGGGGGGCACGAGTTGGTTGCCAGACCAGCCCATGTGGGATTTGCGGTAGACAGAGTGTCACTGTGTCAGGTTTATCTCCGGGTACTTCGGTTTTCTCCTGTCGTCGTCATCGTCATAATCATAATCATCGTCATCATCGTCGTCATCATCATCATTATCATCATCATCATCATCCCACAAATCCTCACTGAGTCACTCGTCTGTCACAGACGCTGTCTAATTTTCGCAGTTGACGTCGTTAAATAACCCACAAATGTAATTTTGGGGTGAAACTCGATAGGATTGTAAATTTATTGAAGATTATTTACATCTGTAAAAGTTCTGACAGATGGGAACATCTCCCGCTGTAGTTATATTTCGTGATATGAGTCAGTACACGAATATGCGCGACAGACAGTCTGCACACTGCTGGGCCTGCAGAGTGGCAACAAATAAGTTCCTCAGTGCGATATTTTCCGAAGCCAAACCGAAGGGCCTTTGTCTTCTTGTCACAATTGTTTGCTGCTCGTGTGCTGATTGTACGCGATCCGCTTCGTATCTTGTACTAAACGTAGCGTGCCTAAATTGCTTGCGTAAAAAAGGCTTGCCACTAGCGCTTCAGCAGTGCCCGGTTCTCACTGCCTCTTTTATAAAAGTAGTCTATAGTTCACTGTGAACTGGAACTGTGCAGCCGGCTGGTAGTCACATTCCGTTTTTCACAGAGTTACATTTTACATTGTCCATTATCTAGTATTGCCTATACGACGTTTCGAGACTTCGGTTCTAGTTGCTGTTGTATGCCTACTTTTAGTCGCTTTTTCAGGAGAGTGGTTGTTGTGATTACGTATGATATTGTCTATTATCTGATACGTGTATTAACCTTTTAAAGCCTAGCGGTAACTTTATGTACTACCAGATTCAACATTAAAAAATTCTACGTGGTGCCCACATTGCGTTTATGTGTTTTGTACGGATCTGAGAACAAACAGCAACTTTTGCCTTATAAAACATTAAGAGACTGGTTTTTATAACCGAAGTGAAGAGTGTTTACAGCGCGGTACGCACTGAGTCCTTATATAAAACAGATACGCTTCGTCTTTAAAGGGTTAATATATACGACGTTTCGGGAGTTGGGTTATAGTGTGAATCATTTCACAGTATTCTAAAAATGTTCGCAAACTACGTGCAGTATTGACTACTGTTCTGTATTGGTTCAAGGCAGTTATAAACCGCCACTGAACTAGCACTACGTGTTTGAAAGTCTCCTCTTGTTGCAAGCTGAATGGACTCAATTAGTACAGCGGTCATTATCTGACGTAGGACTGTATTCATTAATTGAACCTTGGCACAAATTGGTGGCTTCAGTCCGAATTGTGGACGAAATTGTAGGCTAAGCCTGTAATAGCGCTTGCCTGCCGTGCGAGGAAATACGCCAGTGGCATCACAGGAAGGGGCACAGAGCGAACTTTACTTCGCTTGTTGGTTTCCGACAAACAGAAACTCGCCTGTAGTGTCCGTCCGAAGCCTGTAACCAGTTTACAGTGAGGAAGCACGTTGGTGGATTCACTTACGACACGACGAGGAGCGAGTGTGTGTTCTTGCTTGTTGGTGCGGCCTGCTGTCAACTGAACGATGGGGCGAGTCAATTGCTAGGAGAACGGAAGGGTATTTTGTGAACCATTGGGATTTGGGGCAACGCATTTATACGGGAATGAATGAAGGAACAAGTATATAGATAGATCGATACGTGAGTGGATGGATGGATGATGGATGGATGGGTGGGTGGGTAGATAGATAGATACATAGATAGATAGATAGATATAGATGGATGGATAGATAGATAGATGGATAGATATATAGATAGACATATGGATAGATAGATATATGGATGGATGGATGGATGGATAGATAGATGAATAGATAGATAGATGGATAGATAGATAGATAGATAGATAGATAGATGGATAGATAGATATATGGATAGATAGATATATAGATAGATAGATAGATAGATAGATAGATATATGGATGGATGGATAGATAGATGGATAGATAGATACATAGATAGATATATGGATAGATAGATAGATATATGGATGGATGGATAGATAGATGGATGGATAGATAGATATATGGATGGATGGATGGATGGATGGATAGATATATGGATGGATGGATGGATGGATCGATGGATAGATGGATGGATGGATAGATAGATAGATAGATAGATAGATAGATAGATATATGGATAGATAGATAGATATATGCATGGATGGATAGGTAGATAGATAGATAGATATAGATGGATGGATAGATAGATAGATATATGGATAGATAGATAGATACGTGGGTGGGTGGATAGGTAGATGGATGAGTAGATAGATAGTTAAGTAGGTAGGTAGGTAGGTAGGTAGGTAGGTAGGTAGGTAGGTAGGTAGATAGATGAATAGACAGACAGACAGACAGGTAAGTAGATAGATAGATAGATAGATAGATAGATAGATAGATAGATAGATAGATAGATAGATAAGAAGGTAGGTAGGTAGGTAGGTAGGTGGGTAGTAGGTAGATAAATAGATACATTGGTAGGTAGATAGAGACAAAGAAAGAAGTGAATCAGGGAAAGAAAAGACCGAAGGCAGAAATAGTGGAAAAGAAGGAAATAAGTGAAAGGAAGAATGGAACGATAGGAGGAATAGCGGAAATAAGGACAAGGAAACCAGTGAGTAAGGAAACGAAAGAAGGAATGGGGACGGCAATACAGTGTAAGAAAGAAGAACTAAACGAAGGTGGGGAGAAGGAAAATAAGGCATGAAAGGAGGGAGGGAAGGAAGAAATAATGAAGTAGGTAGATGAATAAAGAAAGCGACAAAGTGATTGACATTCAGCTGTAGGCCCGCTCTGTGGGTTTAGTTTACATTGCGCTGAAGACTTACATCGTGGTACCTTAAAGCACTGTTCCCGTTTCTCCCAGTGTCTTTCCCACTTCTTTAACCCTTTAAAGACGAAACGTATCTGTTTTGTGTAGGATTCAGTGCGTACCGCGCTGTAAACACTCTCCACTTCGGTTATAAAAACCAATCTCTTAATGTTTTATAAGGCAAAAGTTGCTGTTTGTTCTGAGATCCGTACAAAACACATAAACGCAATGTGGGCACCACGTAGAATTTTTTAATGTTAAACCTGGCGGTACGTAAAGTTACTGCTAGGCTTTAAAAGGTTAATGACCATCACCATTAGACACCGTATAGGAGCCACGATAACTCAGTCGGTATTGTGACGAGACTGCAGGTTCGACAACCGAGGAACCGTGGTTTGATTCTTGGTATGCGAAGAGGTTTTTGTCCAAAACCTCCAGACCGGCACTGGAGCTTACCCAGACGTCTAGTTAATGGGTATTGGGGTTGCTTTTCCCGGGGATAAAGCGGCCGGGCCGTGAAGCTGACCCCTCGCCTCTATCTGGTGCCGAGGTCAAGAATGAGTGGAGCTGTATGCTACCGCCACTCTCTCATATACCTTCAAGGCTTAACGGAGACAAATTTACTTTTGGTTTCGACACCATGTAACCTGTGTAGTGCTTTGACAACATATAATGTACGAAGTTGACATAGCGTCGTTAAATAAACTAAGAAAGAACATAAAATTTCCCAGCCTTCAGGGTCGCTCTTTGGTTATCAAAGGTGACAATACTTTTATGGGTTACAGATGCAGAATTTGTCGCCGATCCATCACAATTAATACAGAGTTTTTTAGACAGCGCAGCCGTAAAGCTCAACTAACGTGTTGTGAGTTGACCCGACTTCACGGGAGAAGCGTCAGACTTTTCGGTCTGTGTGCTTTCTCGCGAGAAAAAAAAACACCCTGTATTGTAAATTATCGTCAGATGTTGATGTGACGTTTGCTACAGACACTGCTCAGCTCCTAAGCGAGTAATGAAAATGCTCTGCTTATATCCTGTAGGTGTTCCATTGGCCTGTTTCCCACACAGAGCGTTGAGTTTGTTTGTCTTAACAAATACAGTTGCTATTACACTTGGTTTATTTCTTGCGGCTGGAGGTACCTGGACAAAGTAATTCAACTCTAATCCGCGGGTCTTATTGCTTTTCTTATCTTACTGTTTTCAGTAACTATTATGGTTCCTTTGTCATTTTGATGTGTATTGTAGTATTGTAGTATTCTCTAGAAGACGCACGAAAATTGAAGAATTTTGTAATAAATTATTACTGTGATGTTGGATGGACTGGATGTGTAGCACGGATGGGAGGAATGAAAACTGTAGGTACTGTACATATAATTCACACAACCTCTTTATGCCATCATAGTACACTAAATTAGTGTAGGAGGAAAATATAAATGAATACAGGATGTAGAAAGAATGTAGGTGCTGTCATGGTATTCTTCTTTCTCAGACTTTCTCAGAACGGCCTGAAAATGGACTGTTTTAACCTTTTAAAGCCTAGCGGTAACTTTACGTACCACCAGGTTTAACATTAAAAAATTCTACGTGGTGCTCACATTGCGTTTATGTGTTTTGTACGGATCTCAGAACAAACAGCAACTTTTTGCCTTATAAAACATTAAGAGACTGGTTTTTATAACCGAAGTGGAGAGTGTTTACAGCGCGGTACGCACTGAGTCCTTATATAAAACAGATACGCTTCGTCTTTGAAGGGTTAAAATGGTATTGGCAAATGAGGTCAGATCAGTATGGCATCTCTGAGGATGACTGTTAGCGAAAGAAACATGTTGCTGGAAAATATTTTATAAGTAAATACAACAAAAAATATTGTAGCGTGGTGGGTTTAAAAAATGTGTCAGATTGAAACGTAGGGCACTGTATGAAAATTAAGGGCACTGAAACCCCGATACAGGGCCACTCTTCCCTGCAGGGGGTGGTGTGTCAGAGTACTGTATAATGGGGTTTTCTGTTCACAGACTGCCGTGGTCTGTAAGGGTGGTGCCATATCGGGCGTCGACTTTATATCCAAGTACGTACATAAAATTCTAGTCTGCAGATTTGAAGGAAAGAAACTACTTCGCTAAGAGAGGTATTTCTATGAGGATATTATTAAAATGGATCGAAAGAAATTGGTGTTAGGATTTGGTATGGATTAGTATGACACAGTGAACGATCCAGTGGCATAGTGTTGTGAAGACGTTTACGAACTTCCCGGTTCCGTAATAAAAGTAGAGGATTTTTTGACTGACTGAGCGACTGTCAGCTTTTAAGGACTGATACTTGCGGGTTAGATTAGGGGTGCAGAAATCCAGGGCGCCAGGTCACTGGAGATGAAATTTTGTACGGTGGCGCCTAATATTTGTGGGCCCTCAGTATGGAACTTGCTGCATTTTAATCTCTTAGCGCCTAGAGTTTTGAAGCGGCTTCTAGGGTGTGTGGAAAATGTATGCATTCTTGAGATACACCTCATAAATTCACACTTTTAGATATCGGACTGGAAGGCACAGTATTTTCTGACGAGTTGTGTGAGAACTCAAAGACATCCTTATCTTCTTACTCAACAGAGATCTGCATTTTGAAGTGTTTTTGAACGCTGTGGTGCATTTCTGAGCCGCATACCAGGGACAGCAGGTCGGCTGACCACAGCAATGTAGGAATCCGATCCTGTACGGCTGGCTGAATTTGATCCTGTATTCACCGCTGCCGCAGTTCCAAGATGCATGTTAAGTTTTAAGGTTTCCGGTAACCACAGGGATAAATTACATTGTGGGTGGGGGAAGGTAACTATTTGGGGGACGAATTTAGGTATTTTATTGCCCCGGGTATGCTCTGCAAGTCAGTCACACTGCCCACTTATAGAAACCGACTCTAGAGTCAAGTCTTTGGGGATGTTCCACTGTGTTGTTGCGTTGGGCAAGTATTGCCGTCTGCTGACGAGAACAGCTTTAACCTTGACAGCATGGGCAGGATCCTTTATATGCGGGTAAAACTTGCGGACAAAACATGTAGGTTCTGCCAGAAACGTGTACGCCACTGCATCTATCGCTTCCTACTTGTCGCCATTTGCTAGGTGTCGGTCTGTAAGAAGTCAAAGTCAAATTTATGCACAGCTCTGATCAGATACAACAAAACAGAAAATAACTTTGTTGACTCGAACGCACTAGACACAACTGCACTTCAGCCCAGTGTATTTGTAACCGGAATACATCGGTTACGGGCCGTAACATCGGTCTGACATGCCCAACTCGAACTTTCAAGACACAACTACATTCCAGCCCAATTGTATTTGTATCTGGAATATGTCGCTTTTTTTTTTTTGGTGGTGAAGGGCCCCGCAGCAGACGCTACGGACGTACCGCAGCCTTGAGGCTTCTTGTGCAACCCTGTGATGAAGATGAAAATGATCTTTTGTCATTTTCCTAGTAATGGGGCACCGGTGGAATGAAACTGACAGGGGAAAATCGAAGAACTCGGGGAAAAACCTGCCCCAGTGCCACTTTGTCCACCACAAATCCCACATGGACTGACCCGGGATCGAACCCGGGCCTCCGCGGTGGGAGGCCGGCGGCTAACCGCCTGAGCCATGGCACAGCCAATATGTCGCTTACTGGCCGTAGCATCGAACGTTCTGACATCCCCACGCACAAACACTGTCAAGACGAATGCTGTTCTCCTAAGTCGACAACAGCAGTTTCGTGCTGGATGGGTTGTAGTGGCATAATCAAGTAATCCAAGAAGACTGCTTGGCCCTGTTTGACTATTCAGCAGCAATGCCGTGAGAGCCTCCACTGTTGCAGAACCTGTGTGCTGTGCACGGCGTAAGCGGTCAAGAACTTAACGTCAGGATTTCGTAGTTACTCAGCTGGTTTAAAAAAAAAAAATTCCCTGATTCTGTTGACCCTGAAAATGCATCTCCGTGCTCACTGAAGCAATTCATTTGGCTCTATCCTAAGTCAATTTGTTACAGTTTAAAATTGCACGTCCTGGGAGGCGTCAGAATAAGACACCATTTGCGAAATGGAGAAATAGATAGGACAGGCCAATGTTAACCCTTTAAAGACGAAGCGTATCTGTTTTATATAAGGACTCAGTGCGTACCGCGCTGTAAACACTCTCCACTTCGGTTATAAAAACCAGTCTCTTAATGTTTTATAAGGCAAAGTTGCTGTTTGTTCTCAGATCCGTACAAAACACATAAACGCAATGTGGGCACCACGTAGAATTTTTTAATGTTGAACCTGGTGTTAAGTAAAGTTACCGCTAGGCTTTAAAAGGTTAAACTGAATGTTCGACAGATACTGTAGCCCTGTGTTAAGGTACTGTAGGGTCAGCTGGCTAGTTGATGTCAGTGTGACCTTGTAGCTTCAGGATGCCGTCCAAACATCGGATTGCTTGACCTGCATTACTCTCTATTGCTGAAGTTGAGTCGCGGAGATGAGGGTACGTAGGACACTTTTGAGAGAAGTTAAGTTTTTAAATCACATTTCCTTCCTTACAGAATAAATACAACACGATTTTCATGCTATTTTTTATTATCCTGCAACATGTTTCAGCCGCGTACACTGGTCATCATCAGGTCGAAATTGATAAAATCATGAAAGAAAAGTCTACGTTGAGGTGGAGGCTTATATAGCATAATGGGATGATGACTCCAAAATTTAAGTTTTTAAAACTGCATTACTGATGGTTAAGCTATCATAGCTAGTGAAGGGAAGAGCTCTGGACGTAAATAGCAACACTGTGTGTGTGTGTGCGCGCGCGCAAAAATGTATCAACTTGAAAAGAACTGTGAATTGTATGTGACTGTATTTCGTATGATCCTCACAGCAAGTGCTTTTAACCGGTTGGATTTTGTGTTGGATACGGACCCTGTTTACCGTCTGGTTATGTGCACGAATTTCAGCCATCAGAGGTTCACTAAAAAGAGAGAGAGAGAGAGAAAAAAAAGAAGAATAAGATTAGGCTGCTAAAATCAGTTCTGGTTTACATCATCACGTAGAAGCCATTGGAACCTGTAGAGGAAATTGTAACAATTTATGTTGTTGTTTTTTGAAACTGCAATTGGCCGCTCTGTTCGTAAGCGGCTTATCTGCTCTTACAAGATCCTTATTTCTCTGCCATGTACATCTTTTTTGTATGCTAGGGGTAATTGAGTTGTTGGGTGAATTTTATTGTTGTGAAAGAAAGCTCTAATTTACATTCAATCTCTTCTTCATACCATGAAATTAATCTAGACTCTCACTTGCCTTAGAAGAATTGAACTGAAGAGCAAAAGAGGCAAAATAGCTCTGGTTGAAAGTGGGAAAGAGAAGCAACTCTATAGCTGAGAAAGTGTCTTTAAATAAATGGTAAGTCTGACACGGCATTCGGTAATTTGAAGATTTCTGTGTGCGGGACCGTGCATCTGTTTGCAATGGGCTGATGGATGTGCAGGAGGAGAACTGTGCATAAAACGCATCCTAACCTTTTAAAGCCTAGCGGTAACTTTACATACCACCAGGTTTAACTTTAAAAAATTCTACGTGGTGCCCACATTGCGTTTATGTGTTTTGTACGGATCTCAGAACAAACAGCAACTTTTGCCTTATAAGACATTAAGAGATTGGTTTTTATAACCGAAGTGGAGAGTGTTTACAGCGCGGTACGCACTGAGTCCCTATATAAAACAGATACGCTTCGTCTTTAAAGGGATAACCCTTTAAAGACGAAGCGTATCTCTTGTATGTAAGGACTCTGCGTACCGCGCTGTAAACACTCTCCACTTCGGTTATAAAAACCAATCTCTTAATGTTTTGTAAGGCAAATTATTTGCTACATGTAGCCACATCGTCTGTCGCTGGTACGGGACCCAAGAATTCACTGCCGCCACAAGAGCTCGTCACTGGAACCTGTCATTCTTCTACATATCCTCCTTTGCATTAGATATCTCCACCAGAGGTATGTATTAGTCCCTTAAAGTACATTGGTTGCTGTATGTACCACTTATGCACTCGCTGTATTACAGGCGTCTTGTAATATTTGGAATTGAAAATGAATATTTCTCTGAACGGAACTTACAGGTCTTTGTAAAGAACACCCTGTGTTTTGTGTGACGTAGAAACTAAATTTTAAAATACAGTCGAACCCGTTTATAACGATATCGGTTTGTGCGACAGGTCGTATAAAATGTCAGGTATTCTGTGGTGCCGATTAATTCCTCACTGTTAACCATAACATATACTCCTCGGGTATAACAACACTTGTTTGTAACAGCAGTCACTTTCATGACGTTATAACCCAGTTTCACTATATTATTTAGGCGAAATTCAAGAGTGCGTGGAGGTGCACATCCACTCCCCCCGTGTGCCTACAGGACCTGATGGCTACTGGGCCGATAAATACATTGAATGTTTATTTTAGGCAGCCGTTCGATTTTGAGGCTGCTGTGACACTTGCAAGATTTAACTGCAAGAACGTTACGCAGTACATACCGGGTATCCATTAAGTCCCCCTGTCTTTTGTTACAGTGTAAATCTTAGACTGATTTTCTCAGACGTTTCTAATTTGTCTGATTTGCATTCGAAGTGACACTGACATCACACATCCTTTTACATTCGTTATCAGTAGTCTGTTAAAAAGAAGCTCCGGTTTTAGTAAATTATGGGTTTTATAGGTGGGGCACGCGGTGGCGTAATTGGTTGAGGCACTTCGCTACAAGCCGGCAGGTCGCGGGTTCGATTCCCGATGGTGTCAGTGGATTTTTTTCATTGGCATAATCCTGTCGGTCGCACTATGGCCCTGGGGTCGACTCAGCCTTTAACAGAAATGAGTACCGGGAATATTTCCTGGGGGGTAAAGGCGGCCGGTGCATAGGGCTGACAGCCTACCACCTTCATGTGCCGATTGTCTAGAAATCTGGGAGCCGAACCTCCTGGAACCCTGTGGGCCTGTCCAGGACTGTAATGGGACTGCTTTACCCTTAGGGGCTTCATAGACACTCTGTAATTTTTGATCAGTTTAGGAGCTTTTCACGTAACAAGGGCAGTTTATACATTCGACTAAAATCTTTATTACTGTCTAGAGTGTCAACATTTTTAAATTCGCCTCTTTTCCCTGTCATTTCCGTCCAACAATTTACATTGGACCTTCTTCTTCGCTGCCTTGTTTAGAATCAACTGACTTTCAGTGTTATTATTTTGCGTGTGAAATAGCTGATGACCTTACACGATGAAGTAGCCGTTTAGTGCAGTTATTTCACTCTGAAAGAATTACGGAGGTGAAAACGCTGCTGTGTTACGTTCTTGTCTTCTTTCACACGGAGTGTGGTATTAATAGAGGAGGACTGTCATTCATATCGTGGACCTTGTAGCCTATGTATGTTATTTCATAAGACCTTGTCTGGTGACTGCGTAAGACTTTGTACTCGAATTGACGTTAATATTAATAGATAACACGCCGTCGTGTCACTTTTAAGTTTATGCCAAGTTAATTAGTGAAGTAGTCAAATAACGAGTCTGTTTAATCAACTAACCAGTGTGTGTAATCAACTAAGCAGTCTGTTCAGTATTGAACGGAATAATTTACAAGGTCGATCCCAGTGGCCGCGCGGTCTAAGGCGTAGATCTGCGGCCGACCGCTTGCTGGGATCGTGGGTTCGAATCCCACCGGGGGCATGGTTGTTTGTCTCTTGTACAATGTTTGTGTTGTTAGGTAGAGGTCTCTGCGACGAGCCGATCCCTTGTCCAGAGGAGTCCTACCGACTGTGGTGTGTGTCTGAGTGTGATCAAGTGAAAATAAACAACCTCGGCGCCTACTGTGAGTAGGTAAAAGAGGCCAAGACTACGACGAATTTACGAAGTGACTAAGTAACCGGTTAATCAGAGAATTACACGAAGCAGAATTATTTTTGTGAAGCGTATACACGCTTATTTGAGCAATAAATTTTATTAATTTTTATGCAATGCGCTGTTTAATTACGGCTTTCGAAGGAGCCTGTTTATGGACACTGTATTATTCGAACAGTTCTAATTTATATTCCTTTTTTTTTATGACACTACCGCGGGGGGGGGGGGGGCGCGGTGGCGCAGTTGGTTGAGGCACTGCGCTACAAACCAGCAGGTCGCGGGTTCGATTCCCTTTGGTGTCACTGGATTTTTTTCATTGGCATAATCCCGTCGGTCGCACTATGGCCCTGGGGTCGACTCAGCCTCTAACAGAAATGAGTACCAGGAATATTTCCTGGGGGATAAAGGCGGCCGGTGCGTAGGGCTGACAACCTACCACCTTCATGTGCCGATTGTCTAGAAATCTGGGAACCTCAACCTCCTGGAACCCTCTGGGCCTGTTCAGGCCTGTAATGGGATTGCTTTACCTTTTATCGCTTTGTGAAACTAACACTGCGTACATTCAGATGTGCTGATCCCAGTGGCTGCGCGGTCTAAGGCTTTCTGGGATTGAGGGTTCGAATCCCACCGGGGGTATGGATGCCTGTCTCTTGTGACTGTTGTGTTAAAAAGTAAAGGTCTCTGCGACAGGCCGATCACTCGTCCAGAGGAATACTACCGAGTGTGATGTGTCTGGGTGTGATCCAGAAAAATCATAGAAGAGGCCTAGGCCCATTAGGGGCTGTTCAGCCGTAAGAAAAAAATATACTAAGATGTACTGACGAAGACATGAATGTAGCATTGCTGACATTCAAATCGTCTGGGATGTTACATTGTGTCCTTGGGTGACCAGTTCCAAAGAAGGCTGCTTGAACATGAAGGTGAAGACCGTACTGTTCTTCAGGACGCCGAGAGCTTCACACGCAACGATGCAGTTTAACATTCCAGAAGACTTCAATGTAAAACAGCGCCACCGAGAATCGTCTAAGTTTATTAACCTTTTAAAGCCTAGCGGTAACTTTACATACCACCAGGTTTAATATTAAAAAATTCTACGTGGTGCTCACATTGCGTTTATGTGTTTTGTACGGATCTCAGAACAAACAGCAACTTTTGCCTTATAAAACATTAAGAGATTGGTTTTTATAACCGAAGTGGAGAGTGTCTACAGCGCGGTACGCATTGAGTCCTTATATAAAACAGATACGCTTCGTCTTTAAAGGGTTAATAACTCGGATATGATATCTTGAAAATGTTGACTGTTTGAAATACAGTGGTCATTGCGTTATGTAGCCTGCTGTAACACCAGGAAACACTGCATTTTGCCACAGCGCATATTTGCGCAGTTCGTATGTCTCTCACAGCGATAATTTCAGTAAAGGGTATTAATCAGGTGGTCTTTGTAGTGGAAGCTGATTTTGTTCCCTGTGAGTTAAGAACTAAATGCTAATTAACCGTTTAAAGCCTAGCGGTAACTTTACATACTACCAGGCTTAACTTTAATCAATTCTCCATGGTGCTCACATTGCGTTTATGTGTTTTGTACTTATCTGAGAACAATCTGCAACGTTTAGCTGACACTTCGTCAAATGACTGGTTTTTTAAACTGAGGTGGAGAGTGTTTACTGCGCGGTACGCCCTGAGTCTTTATCTTAGAATGCTTTTCGTCTTTAAAGGGTTAAACGTCAGTCTTCACGTGGTTGGGATTAATTTTTCTTAGAGGCTAGGCTGTTTATGGATTTCGTGTACGTCTGACGACATGAAACGTCCAACAATTCAACAACAGCGTCTACAGGGTGTATAATATAGTAGAAATGGAGTGTTTTAGTTAAAGACGCTTTCAGTTGGTAAGCTTGTATGTTGTTAGTCGTAGGTGTGGGGCATTGGTGGAACGACACCAAGCCGATGTACTGTGAGAAACATTGTCCCAGTGACACATTGCCCACTACAGTTCCAACATGGAATGAAGTGGAATCGTACCCTAGCATATATGTAATGAAGACAGTGTGCTTTCAGTAAGATGTATTTTTAAGTTACTGTTTACATGGATTTCATTGTTATAAGTGTTGAAGATACCCTGCTAGGGGACCCAGTTGACTGAATCAACACGGTGGCCGTTGTAGGCCTGTATTTGTTGAACCCAATCGTTAGCCTACATTTCCGTCAGAATCTAGATGCTTGTATCTTTGATTGCTGATACAATGCTTTCTCTATACCATGCATATTTTGCGTATCGGGAAGTAAACACTGATAAAGGTTCGTGTTATTTATACCAGCATCACCGCGAACCGGACTCATTGCTTTGGGCCGCTTCCGGCCCGCGGTCCCGTGTAGTACGGATTTACCCTCGGGAGATGCTCCTTGAGAACTCCCCAAGCAATAAACAGAAGCAGTGATTGTACTCTCCGTGTTGTATATTACTCCACGTTTTGTAAGCGAAGCAGGATGTTTGCTGATGTTGATAATTTAGGGTGGTGGTACTTGTGTGTGTAAAGAGGCAGGCGGTAGTCTGTACAGGGGCGATGCTGCATCCCGTTTGAATGGCACGTAAGTCAACTCGGTTATAAAGTCATGAAAGGGACTGAATATTTTGTGTCGTTATAAATGAGGGTTGTTATAACCGAGGAATGTAATTTTATGACTAGCAGTGAGGAGTTAATTGGTACCACAGAATATCTAACGTTATAAACGAGGTGTCGCTTAAACCGATGTCGTTATAACCGGGCTCAAGTGTATTACTTAAACCGTAACAGGGCGTGCTTGGACGCGATGAAGTACCCGCGACACACTACAGGGTGTCGATAACGCATACGGGCATATTCTGTATGCATGGAGTATTGTGGCTTGGCATTAGTTTGGAAAACATTGCTGGAAGGGCGTAAAAGAAACTGGAGTGTAAAAAGCGAGATGCAGATGGGGATGGAAGGTACATGCAGATGTAAGTGTAAGTGTAAGTGTAAGTGTAAGTGTAATTACCCCTCTACACATTCTTAACCTTGGCGCCGGTTGGAGGTAACTGGTTAGCTCCACGCCTCTGCTACTTTGCCGGTGGAATGAGCCCCCGGTACCAGTTGGTTAGGACTGTGGGTGGTCCCCAGATCCGCCATGGAAAAAGAGTCTCTTGTCACTGTCGAAATTCGAACCCGGATCTATTGGCAGTCACTGTACTGACGGAGCGAACTGTCTCGTAGATCTGGCTTGGTATAGTGTTGAACATTTGGGTTTTCTGTTTTGGCAAATTTGTCCCTATATTTAACTGATTCAGGAGAAATTCTTGAAAATCCTGGGGAATGGAGATAAAGCTCCACAAATTTTAATTTCGGAACTGGGTGGTGGTGAGGTTAGCTTCATGCTCCGGCGGGCTTAACTCCCAGTCGGACGGTCCGCAATGCCCATGATGCATGAAGTCAGGTGGGCCCAGAGGCGAAGTAGGTGTTACGGAGAACGGATCTTATTCTTGTCAGGAATCGAACCCAGATTTGTCGATCGTTTAGCCCTTGTTAGTGTAACGATTGAGCCATCCCGGCACGTGGAAAGGTTAAGGACCATGTCGAGCTGTGGACTAGGATGTCAGCGAGGTTAAGTCTTAGTGTTTTTATAGCAGACTGTTGCTTTTGACGTCAAAGAAGGCCGTTTTAGCAGATCGCCTGTTGTAAATCACTGTAGGTCACTGGCAGATCCTTGAGCAAGGTGGTGCAGTTCTCACGCGACGCCCAGAGACGTCTGTAGGTCATAGGTCATATTTTAAACCTGCCCACAAACTAAAGCTTACAGAGTGTGGGTGACTTCGTTATTGTACAAGATGATTTTCTGTTGTTATGTAAATTTGCATTTTTTTTTTTTGCTTTTTGGGAATGAAACAACGTTACCTAATTTAGGATCATGAAGGTTTTGTGCTGTATGAATCAATTTAATCAATTCGTATGATAATTAACGGATTCTACATTTTAATATGTAGACATAAAGTTGTTGTCCCCTTACAAGGTCTTGGGAACCCTCTTTGTGATGGTGTCTTGTTAGGGTGAACAATGCTGCTTTGCATCCCGGTGGGTGTATCATATACAGTAATGTGCATGTACTTTGTTTTCGGCTGAGGGGCCCGTAGGTGTTTGGCTTCAGCCCTCATCTTTTTGTACTTGAGGAAAGAGTTGGTGTATACTTTTTCATCGCTTCGTGGTACCATGTCCTTACTGAGCACAATGGTACTCGGGTTTAACCCTCTATCGTAGCATCCTGTTATGCATAAGAAATATAATATTCTCGCAGCGGTATTGATGAAGATTTATCTTCCGGAATGTGACACCGTGTCTATCGTTATATACAGCATGTCTCCTTTATAGTGTCCCTGAGAATTGATGCCGTCACGGTATGTCCCGGCGGAGGATGCAGGCCTTCCCGTGCGATAAAGCATCCATGCCTGGGGCATGATAAAGGTGACAGTCGACACGGCGTCATGTCCCAGAAGACTTGAACCTTGATTGCCTGATTAACTGTTTCGTGGTCCTGACCATTCTTTGGCAGTCTGTACAGAAAAAAAAATAAATAAACTAAGCATTTTCCCTCCTTATCAGTTGCAAAGATCGGCCACAGGAAGCACAAAAGCCACTGGTCCAAGGTCATCTCTGCTTCATGTTTAACCCTTTAAAGAGTAAGCCTGTCTGTTTTATATAAGGACTCAGTGCGTACCGCGCTGTAAACACTCTCCACTTCGGTTATAAAAACCATTCTCTTAACGTTTTATAAGGCAAAAGTTGCTGTTTGTTCTGAGATCCGTACAAAACACATAAACGCAATGTGGGCACCACGTAGAATTTTTTAATGTTAACCCTTTAAAGACGAAGCGTATCTGTTTTATATAAGGACTCAGTGCGTACTGCGCTGTAAACACTCTCCACTTCGGTTATAAAAAAACAGTCTCTTAATGTTTTATAAGGCAAAAGTTGCTGTTTGTTCTGAGATCCGTACAAAACACATAAACGCAATGTGGGCACCACGTAGAATTTTTTAATGTTAACCCTTTAAAGACGAAGCGTATCTGTTTTATATAAGGACTCAGTGCGTACTGCGCTGTAAACACTCTCCACTTCGGTTATAAAAAAACAGTCTCTTAATGTTTTATAAGGCAAAAGTTGCTGTTTGTTCTGAGATCCGTACAAAACACATAAACGCAACGTGGGCACCACGTAGAATTTTTAATATTAACCCTTTAAAGACGAAGCTTATCTGTTTTATATAAGGACTCAGTGCGTACCGTGCTGTAAACACTCTCCACTTCGGTTATAAAAAAACAGTCTCTTAATGTGTTATAAGGCAAAAGTTGCTGTTTGTTCTGAGATCCGTACAAAACACATAAACGCAATGTGGGCACCACGTAGAATTTTTTAATGTTAAACCTGGTGGTATGTAAAGTTACCGCTAGGCTTTAAAAGGTTAACATTAACTTGTGCGAATTAAATGGAAGCGACTGTGTTATAAGAACGCAAGCGATATTTCTCTTTCCCAAAACGTCAAGGCCAGCTGTGAGGTTTATCGACTATCTTATATATAGAGAACCCGATTAGCTCTTTCCCCGGTGGGTAAAACGCGCTTGGCTTGAAGCTGACTACTGAACTTCATGCAGTGCCGCGTGTATGAACGCTGGAGCTGTATCTCCACCTCTGCTCCAGCCTGCACCCTCACGTCATCGTGACAGACGAAGCACACGTGCAACTTCATAGGCTCATTGTATTGGAGCACCTAAGAAATTCCGAGAAAGAGTGAAAGTTACAAACGCAGTTGAACAGGTACAAGGGTATCATACCAGCAGAATGGGAGAAAGAATCATCTGAAAATAAATGAAAATACGTCGCCTTCCACAGTTGGCATTCTGTGACTGATCAAAAGGACGACGTGGATTTGGACGACAAAAACAACGATGGAGGGACCACTCTTGGGATTCATAGGAACTTGCCTTAACAAATTAACCGTGCAGTGTTGTTTATGGTGGTAGTGGCGGCGGCGGCGGCGTCGGTGGTGGTGGTGGCGGCGGTGGTGGTGGTGGTGGTGGTGGTGGTGGTGGTGGTGGTGAGGGCAGCGGCGGCGGTAGTGGTTGTGAAGAAATGGGAGTTGTGCTGCTTGAAGTTGGGTTATGAAACGGTTTGTTATAAGCAGTTTGTTACATTTGTTGGTTAATGAGGTCAAAAACGTTGTCATCTGCCATGCGTTAGACAGTAACAGGTGTGTGTCAAAACACTGTCTCAATCTCGTGAAGTGTTTTAATGTGGGCTGTTGTCGTGTAACGGGTATCGTTTGTGTTATTTGTGGTCACAGCACCAAAACAAATAACGGAATGTACGACAGGACTGTAATTTCATTATAATTTCCCACAAGGATGGCTTTATGACCAAAAAATTGTGTCTTTCCAGGCTGAGCAGGGCTGTATAAAGGATTTTGAATGAGGCACGATTCATTCCTTTCGTGAGGCAGGGTCTTTCTTGAAAAGTTGGTCAGGAAATTCCAAGTTCCACTATAGGGCGAAATTTCCATGCCGTTTTCACCATTGCCCAGAGTGGGACACTTAACTGAGTCAACGAAGTCCGGTCCACATCTATCGTCTTCGTTTCCAATGCCATTCCTCTCCCTTTGCAGTTCTTTGGGCTAATTTATATTAACCTTTTAAAGCCTAGCGGTAACTTTACATACCACCAGGTTTAACATTAAAAAATTCTACGTGGTGCCCACATTGCGTTTATGTGTTTTGTACGGATCTCAGAACAAACAGCAGCTTTTGCCTTATAAAACATTAAGAGATTGGTTTTGTTTACAGCGCGGTACGCACTGAGTCCTTATATAAAACAGTCTTCGTCTTTAAAGGGTTAAGGACCTGTCAAAGGAAATATGTGTGTGTATATATATATAATATACTACATATATATATATCCGTAACATTACAATACATACTGTAACTGAATTATACAGTGTGCGCGTTTACAGCGTTGAAAGAGTTGATGTTGCTTTGTCAGCTGGGCTTGTTTGAAATAAAAGACAGCTTGTTGAGCGGGCCGTATTGCATAGGTGGTGGGGATGAGAAATGGACGCACAATTTTTGTTGCAATATCTGAAGGGAAGCACCCACTGGGAGATGGTGTCAGTGGAAGTATAATACTGTGTTAAGATGGAAAAGGGTTGTATAGATGGTTTTGTTTAATTGAACATTACGCCATAAAGGCATGTGGGGGGAGTGGAGGTATGGTTGCACGTATTCTTCACTTCTTAGCTTAGGTGAAGGCCAGCGTTATGCACCGGCTGTTTTATGCCCGGAGAAGTCCCACGTACGCACTTGAGGATTGGTGGGACCCAGAGCTGGTGCGTACAATGTGCAGGATAAAAGGCTGTATTTCCCATGAATCCACCCCGATTTCGCGGTCGTCCAGGCCGACTGTGCTGGCTAAAGCATCGCAGTTCCCATATGGATAAATAATATATTTAGTTAAATTCTAAAAGGTTTTGACGATGGTGTATAATATTGTGTGGTGATGGGTTTATAGACTTTATCCATCGTCTGAAGAGTAAAATATTAAAAATATTAAATGATTTTAAAAAATTAAAATTACAACGTTTCGGAAGCTGGCTGTGCTTCCGTCCTCAGGTGAATGGAGGGGGAGAAGAGAAGAACACCTATTCTGTTGGGCCGCTTAGACAGAGTTAGCCTCCAGGTATGGGCTAGAGTAGGTGTTTTTCTCTTCTCCCCCTCCATTCTTCTGAAGACGGAAGCAGAGCCAGCTTCCGAAACGTATGATTTTAATATTGTCATATTTTTAATATTTTAATATTACTGTCCAGACGGTGGGTAGTGTCCAGAAACCTATCATCACACAATACTTAGTTCTATCCTGCGTCCAAGTGGGTATGAAAGTACGGCAATTTCTCAGACACAGTTAACCTGCACTATCTCAGTCCTTACATTTTGGCTGTATCTCTCCTTAGGGCTTATGGCTTGATGCTGCGTGGTAGGGATGTTACAGAACAGACATACGAATTCTG
>BLKM01000333.1:737890-794397 GCA_013340265.1 Coptotermes formosanus | reverse complement strand
GTAGACACAGTACTTAAGCAGTTAGGCAGGTACACTACAGTAGACACAGTACTTAAGCAGTTAGGCAGGTACACTACAGTAGACACAGTACGTAAGCAGGTAGGTATGTCGATATGTAATGGACTGTGTGTGTTAGTTGATGTACGCAACAGGCCTTTGCTGGATGAAGTAGAGGATTCAAGTCTGCTAGAACATGATGTATTGTTGGGTGAGTGGTTGCCGACGTTTAGGCGGCATTACATTAACGCGAAACATCGGGAACCACTCACCCAACGACATATCGTTATCCCGGAAGACTTGAATTCTCAACAACACTCTGTGAGAACCTCATGTCAGTTAGATTACGTACGGAAGTCAGCCTACTACATTAACTGTGCAGTAATATGAATATTCTCAGGAAGAGTGGACTTTTGAGTTACTTCAGAATTATCACGTAAATTTTTCTACGCAAAGTAGTATTTGTAAAATATCATCCTATTTAAACTGACTTGTCGTTTCTGGAAATTTAAATCGAGAGAAAGTTGGGCAGAAATTAATCTGGTAAGCAGTAAACATAGCGCAGTGAAAGCTGCCGTGTTGACCTGTAGTTATGTAAACGTGTATCCTGTGATCATGCAATCGTATTATTGTACACATTTGGTAAAACTGCTTCTTGTCAGTAGCAGTCAAAATGTGGAGTTATTAAGGATTCTATTGCAGACAAGGTTGTGTACTTTGTACCCTTTTATTTAGAAGATCTTCAACTCTTTTGAAACGCGAATATGAAAGTACTTTTCCCTCCAATTCCCCGCCGGCCCATTCCCGAAACAGATCTGCTTTGTTTGAAAGTTCCCAGGCTTTTTCCGCTTGTCATTTTGATAAGAATAGTATTCAGTTGAATGGAGGGTTACTGGAATGACGCCGGGAAGGGAAATGCGACGTACTCTGAGAAGAACCTGTCCCAAAGCTACTTTGCCCACCATAAATCAAATAGGGACTGACCCGGGATCGAACCCGGGCTCTTCATTGGGAGGCCGGTGACTAACCTCCAGAGCCATGGCACAGCCACTGTGATGAAAGTATTTGAAGTAACTGATATTAACCTTTTAAAGCCTAGCGGTAACTTTACGTACCACCAGGTTTAACATTAAAAAATTCTACGTGGTGCCCACATTGCGTTTATGTGTTTTGTACGGATCTCAGAAGAAACAGCAACTTTTGCCTTATAAAACATTAAGAGATTGGTTTTTATAACCGAAGTGGAGAGTGTTTACAGCGCGGTACGCACTGAGTCCGTATATAAAACAGATACGCTTCGTCTTTAAAGGGTTAAAACTGATTCCCTGCCTCATAGTAAACGCGGTTTCGATTGCAGAGGCGAATAGGTTGATGCAGTTGGGGAGATAATCGCTGTTTCGGGAATCAGGGGAGTTTGTGGCGTGATGCAGATCATGAAGGACGTGACAAGGTTGCCGGAAATCGGAACAAAAACGAGTCCCTGTTTTGGGACTCAGTTTTGGGATTTGGACCCAATCATCGCAATGTTTTTACGTCAGTAGATAAATTAATTAGAAAACTTAGTCGCGTTTATGTATTATTTTTGTGGCGCGACAGCCCAACTCGGGCCTAGGCCGCCTCATTGTTGAGGTTTATAGATCACACACAATTAGACACACACTAGCGCGCGCGCGCGCACTAGGACTCCTCTGAACGAGTGATCAGCTCGTTGCACAGGTCGCTACCTACTCAACACAAAAGAAATGCAAGAGACGAAAATCAGTGCCCTCAGCGGGATTCGAACATGCGATCTCCGCAATCAAGCTGCCGCAGACCTACATCTTAGACCCCACGGCCACGGGGATCGGCCTCATTTGTAATTGCTTTATCGTATTTTTGAACAGTGTGTGTAGAGTTGTGTTACCTTCCCAAATTTGCAGCATAGTTTTCTGGTTTCGAAATGTGTCTGATATCAAAATCTCCAGCATATTTCAACTTTTTTTATTTTGCTTTTAGAACCTTCTCCCAGTTTCATATTTCCAACAGATCCCCATTTTAGTAACAGGTTTAACTAAAGCAATGCTCATTTTGGAAACGCCCGGAACATTAGTTTGGTATTGCCTCGTTTTGTAAGCAATTTTCCACCTTGTCCCTAGTTTTAGAACTATTCCGATTCGTAAATATTCCAGCGGCTTCACTCACTGTTGCTGAACGGTTGTGATATAAAGACTTGGAGGTGAAGTTTCCTCGAAGGAAACTCTGGAAACTTCCTGATCACAGTATAGGAAGTTGCTTCAGCCCACGCGGAGACGTCTGCAGAATGTCACATCGATCAGCGAACACAGACAGGATTTGCAAATTGCTGTCGTTTTCCCTGGTATCCGGATGTTATTCAGCGCAACTGTCTCCCCTCCCGTGTCCGGCCGTTTTCAGTGCCTCTGCTGTCAGCATCTCTCTATGCTCGGTGGTCCAAATCCGGTGACTTCCACCCGCCCACGTTCACTCACTTCCTCTTCCGTTAGATCAAAGTCAATATGGGAACCAGCTGGGATGGCTAAGGGGAGGGGGAGACGACATGTTTGTTAGGGGCTTAGTTTCGACGCCACTGCCCCGTGTGGTGTAGGAAGGAAGGATGCGCTACTGACAGCTGTCTTCCTACATGTGATGCCGTATAGTCTGGTATAAATGTACCCACGTTTCACGGGGATCGTGCTGTTTGTCATCTTTGCACCCTGACGACGGCGGCAGCAGGATCTCCTGAAACGTCGATACAATTACTGCCTTATTCTCGCGAAACGAGGCTCCTGTGCACATTGAATAGGAAGCTGAGTGGATTCCAGGGCCGGTGTGGACTTGTTTACAAAAGAGATTATATCTTTTTCCTTTTGCAAGAATCGAACCTAAGGCCTGCAACTCACTCGCTGTACTTACTGTCGCTCATTGTGAGAGTGACGCATAAGACGTGAATATACTCTGTGGACAAAATGCGAAGTGGTACATATAGTTACCACTCTGCTGTCAAGGGTTAAAGAATGAAAAATCCTTCTTTTGTTTACCGAATACACGCTGGCCGATTTCTTGTGTCATTGCGTTTCCTTTTGCAGTGCGACATTAACAATGGACGGATGAATGGTACGAGCAATTATGCCAGTTGGAATGTTCACGGACCAAATAACAATTCCGTCACCCCGAAGTTAATGTAAGTTTCAAGAGAATAGGGGCAAGATACCGGTGTACTGTGCATGTGTGCAGTGACTATGGCACGCCATCCGTACTTCCGTCAGATTAAAGCCGCAATTCTTTTGCGAACTGGAGACGTGAAGGCAACTAAAGCAAGTAAATAATACATTTTATGCAGGAGTGCGGCGTTTAATTTTTGTGATACGAATTTTTTTTTCAACTGCTTTGTATCGGAAAGGTACTTGAATCTTGCTGCGCGTTCGTTTTTGTCCTGATTGACGTGATCCATTGTTTTCTCATGTTATACAGGGTGATTCTAAAGTAAGTACATAAGATTAAACTACTGTATCTCATACTCGGGATGCTATATTGCTATAATCCTTGCTTTATTTAACCCTTTAAAGACGAAGCTCATCTGTTTTATATAAGGAATTACTGCGTACCGCGCTGTAAACACTCTCCACTTAGGTTATAAAAACTAATCTCTTAATGTTTTATAAGGCAAAAGTTGCTGTTTGTTCTGAGATCAGTACAAAACACATAAACGCAATGTAGGCACCAAGTAGAATTTTTTAATGTTAAACCTGGTCGTACGTAAAGTTACCGCTAGGCTTTGAAAGGTTAAAGCTCATACGCCAGGGATGCATGGATGCTGGGCGTCAGGTCGTCGTGGCGGCTAAATTTTTTACAGTGGCGCCTAATATTTGTGGGGTCCTCAGTGTGGAACTGTTACCCTTCTGGCGCCTAGAATTTTGAGATGGCTTCTAGATTTTTGGAAAATCTGTATAACCCTGCGACTTACTATCGTGTAGTGCAATCTGGAAAACCCACACTCAGCACTTTTCCTTAAGACTAAGAGCGGTGAAGACTGTAAATTTATACCAAGCTACACGGCGTCTCCTGCTGTGAGATGGTAAATGTTATAGCCTAGGCATAAAGAACCTCACATCTGGCTGAAACACCAGTGTTGTTAGTAACGTTTGTGAAGGGTCAGGCGAGGCTACGTCCCGTTAGTTAATGACACTTTGTCTGCCCGGACAACAAAAGGTAAAGTTTCTGGGTATATTTGGCGCCCGTTCGGAGGAGGACGAGGGCCGTGGATGATGTTTTTTGGTTGGATGAGACTGTCTGCCCTGGTCTGCGCCCTATGATGAGGCCATTGTTCATCCTTCCGGACGACAGCCGAATGAATTGGGCATTGGTGGAATGAGAAGTGAAACCAGACGTCTGAAGCATGGTGAGGTGCCTGTCCTAATGCTATTCTGTTTCCACGGACTGCCATGGGAACGAACATAGAACCCTGCGGTGTTAAGCGGGTGACTAACCATCCCCGCTTTGACACGGTTTATGCAATGTGGTACTTCTTGTCTCGTTGTGCGCTGTGGGGTGAACTTAGAGGTGTTTAGCATCGGGTCAGCCATCTTTGGGTATTGGGCCTAAAGCGGCCGGGACTTGGCATTTACCTCCCAGTCCCATCCAGCGCTAAGGTTCAGACTGGTTTGAGCTATACGTTTGCTCCTACTTGGTACCTTCATGGTGTTTTATAGGGAGACCCTTACCTTTTGCTGTGCGTCGGTCGATAGCTGATACGCGTTTATAGACTAACTCGTGGTTTTAAGACCTAACTTATCGTGTAACTGCTGGAACAGTGTCAGATTATACACAACGACGCCTGTTTATAGCGACACAAAATATGCAGGCCCTTTCGAGGAGTTAAAACCGAGTTCGGCTGTATTTTAAATTTTGGTGCGAGGATGCACATGGTAATGGTGTTGAAGCCATAGATGGCGCCATGGCTATTTGTGTAGTCGCCGCTCTGTTTGTTTATTTGTTAGGCATGCCCCTTTCCATAAATTGCGACGACAGGAATGCAGAACATACATGTCAGCTTTGAATCGTGAGAAAGCAGACCCTTATTTAGCGGATTCTAACCACCCTTCGCTCTTCCGGGAATATTTTGGTCTAAGTGTTTTTTTATTTATGGTAAACAGTACTTGCATGAGAAAGCATTTGTGATGATAGGCCTAAGACGTATGTCAACACCGCATTTGGTTTGTGTCTGGATGTAGCAGCTCTTGCTGAAGTCACCCCCCTAAGTGAAATTTTAGATATGCAAGAAACCGCCATGTTTAGGTCTTGTTCAAGCAAGTTGAACACGTGGCGGTGAATTTTATGGTATAGTTGAATTTTACTGGGCATTTAAAATCGTTATTGTATCTGGCGTATTTGGGGCCGCGGTGGCGCAGTTGGTTGAGGCACTGCGCTACAAACCGGTAGGTCGCGGGTTCGATTCCCGATGGTGTCAGTGGAGTTTTTCATTGGTATAATCCTGTCGGTCGCACTATGGCCCTGGGGTCGACTCAGCCTCTAATAGAAATGAGTACCAGGAATATTTCCTGGGGGGTAAAGACGGCCGGTGCGTAGGGCTGACAACCTACCACTTTCATGTGCCGATTGTCTACAAATCTGGGAGCCACAACCTCCTGGGACACTGTGGGCCTGTCCAGGCCTGTAATGGGACTGCTTTACCTTAACCTTTATCTGGCATATTTAAATTGTTATTGCAGTTTGTAAAAGGTAAGGTAAAGTTTTCCCTGTCCACGCCATGGAGGCGTATGGGTGGAGTAGAGGTATAACTCCACTCATACCTCGACTCTACATGGAGGTGAGTCTGTGTTTCTGCAAATTGTGCACAGCAATGTCTCATTAAATTGTTCAACATATTTACAAACTATTTTTTATCCGATCTTCCGTAGGCTATGTGGCAGCCGGGATAGCGTAGTCGGTATAGCGGCTCGCTACAGGCTGGAAGGTCCGTGGTTCGAACCCTGGTGAGAGCGAGGTTTTCAGCACCCGTCCAGACCTGTTCCGTGGCCCACCCAGCTTACTGTAGAATGGGTACCGGATTTCTTTCGCGGGGGTAAAGTGGCCGGGGCGTGACGTTGACCACCTACCGCCATCTGGCGCCGAGGTTAAAGAAAGAGTAGAGCTATACCTCTGCTCCCCTTCTGTGCCTGCATTGGCATGTTATGGGGCGAACTTCATGGGCTATATAATAAGATGTTAAATGGAGACAGAGCGTCGTTTTTTTTACCACTGTCTACAGATATAACACACGGGTATATTCGCTGTTCCTGTAACCAGTGGCCTACATGATAAACTGTTTACCACCCCTAATTTATGAATATCTTTGGCATGATACTGTGACAAGAGAATTTCTTCGTAATTTTGCCTTCTTGAATATTCAAGATTGAATGCAGTGGCGAGGTTAGGGTCGGTGATGTCTGTCGTCACTTCCATAAGTCTGTCGCACCGGAAGTCTGAAGCAGCACGGTGTTCAAGGCGTCTAAATTTGCCCCGTCTTTGAAAGACGACGTTCCTTTTTGCCTCTGCCGCCATGTTGTCTTTCTTTTCTCTTTCTTATTACGTACAAGAGTAACAGATTTGAGATTTGTAGATCTCACGGTGATTTTTCTGGTATTTGTGCGGCCTGTACTCGTCTCGTTCTAGGATATTTGACTCCCTGAAGATTACAACACTATTTTGCCCCGAAACGCCTTGATACAAGTACCAACTGACAGCGTTATATATAGGGATAACGGAATCCTCAGCAACGCCGCTGAGGGAACCTCAAAACCGATCCCCCCCCGAGTTTAGAGTTGACTTTCCCCACTGTCCTATCTGCAGGTTGAATCCGTGTCTGATGCCCGTGACTTCCGTGGTGCATGACGGAGTACTTCCGTCGTATTGCGTTGCTGTCTTTCTCTCTTTGTTCCCCTTTTTCTTGAAATTTTCACGCGTTTGAGGTACCAACAACTTCCGGAACGTGACGGTTGCGCCATTTTATCTGTATTTGTACCAGTTATTTCTGGCTTCCGCCGTGATGTTGTTGAGATCTGTGCTCTTCTGGGATCTTACGCCGCATCGAGTGGTAATCCATTATCACTCGCCGCTGCGTAATATCCCAGTAAGTGCAAATCTATATTTTAATCAGTGTCAAACTGAATATTGGGGTGTGTTGTTTGTAATTTTGGCTGCGTATTCTGGAGACACATTTGGTCCTCACAGGCACGAGAACGGCAGGTCAGCTGGTATGGCGTGGATGAGCAACAGACTACAAACTGTGAACGAAGCGAAAAAGACTACTTTTGTTGGACTGCATAGAACCTGAAGATGGGGGTAGCACGTTCCTCCGAAACGTTGTTAACTATATACAGATCAATATGGTGTCACATTCCCAAAGACTTTAACCTCCGTTAACGCCGCTTTGAAAACCTGAAATTTCGCAAGACTAACACTCTGTTACGTTGAGTGGTCCTCATGCTACAGGGTGTTTCTTTTTTCGTCGGCAATCAGGGGATATCCCGGCGAATGCAGGTTTTCTGTCCGATGAAGCTGCCGTGCCTGTATTATGCGTTTTCAGTGTACATTTCAGTACACAATGCTACTGAATTCTTTCTCATCATGCATTAAAGATTTTGAACTGGAAACTGAAAGTGAGTTACTTTGAAGAAGTCACAGATTTGTTAACGACGCGTGTGTAGCACTGGAGGTTATGTCTGTTCCTTTATGGAACCACAAGTTTCATTACTGTGTTTTACAGAACCCGAAATTCTGAGTAAAATGAATCGATTCCAGTTCTCGTGTATTTCCTTAAATACATGTCCTATTGTCCTGCCATTTACACCTAGGTCTTCCAAGAGGTCTTGTTCCTTCATATTTTCTGAACAAAATCGAATACGTCTTTCTCTAACTCCAGTGCTTTTTACACGCCCCGACCGTTTCATTCTACCTGATTAGACCAGTCTAATAAAATTAGGCGAATTTTACGAACTGTGAAGTTCCCCTTAATGCAATATTTATCTTCAAGTTAACCTTTTGAAGCCTAGAGGTAACTTTACATACCACCAGATTTAACATTAAAAAATTCTACGTGGTGCCCACATTGCGTTTATGTGTTTTGTACGGATCTCAGAACAAACAGCAACTTTTGCCTTATAAAACATTAAGGGACTGGTTTTTATATCCGAAGTGGAGAGTGTTTACAGCGCGGTACGCACTGAGTCCTTATATAAAACAGATACGCTTCGTCTTTAAAGGGTTAATTTCTCCTTCTTATACACATACTGTACATAACACGCGCACAATGCATAATCCGTTGTTCGTCTTTAGTACTACCGCATAATTTGGCATCAAAGGTTGAGTTGGAAGCAGTTCGGTTGGACGGGAGCTGTGTAGTTTGTTTGCAGCCCGGGAATCATTTGTTTCTCACTTCCACGAAACATCCCTTTGAATCTTTCTATATCTAAATGTAAACAAACCAATAACAGAATAAGTATTTTCTTTTTTCCTTTTTTCCTTTTTTTTTTTTCTTTTTTTCAGCCCCCACAGCTTGTCCTGGGGACTGTGTTTGTATTTACACACCTTTAAAGTTTTGTGCGACACAAATGTGAACAACTGACTTCTGTTTTCGCGGGTCTGCCGACGCCGCGGCAGCTGGTGCTATATCGTGTGTCACACACACACACACACACACACCAAGGCAATTATCCGGTTGCCACAGCTTTCCTAACATCCTGTTTGTCTAGTGTCTCACCCCCCCACTTCTACAATCATAAAGACGCCTGTGAAACAATGCCAGACTGCATTATTCTTTACATCAATCTACCGTGGGATCACAGAACTTTGTGCAGTTGATATCAGGTCGAAATGTAGCAGCGGTGATGAATCACTTTCAGAATTTTCACATCGGGGTTACTGCTTTTAATAAGAACACTTCTGCGTGGTTGGAAAATCTCATGGTTTTACGTGCTGTGCACTGTAGAATTTAACAACAAAGAGATCTGGGAAGGACACTTGGCTCTGCTTATCTAAAATCTGTGAAGCTTGAAGTAGTATTGAATAGCAGAAGTCTAGGTGAAAGGGGAAAGTCGTGGGAGATGACAAAATTTGTTTTGAGAACGAAATTTGAGGTTCTCACAGCGGCATTGATGAAGATCAAAGCCGTTGGGGTTTTTACGCCGTGTCTACTGGTTGTTAGCGGCGTTTCGAAGGAGGTTCCTGCTTATGTCTTCAAGGTCTGTCAGCTAAGGAGAGATTCAGTTTGTTGGAAGGCTCCCAGACCTTCCCCGCTCGTCCTTTTCCTGGGAGTCGTATGGCACTGAAGTTCATCTGCATACTGTTTAAATATTTGTGAATTAACGCAAAAGTAGTGTCTGCATTGCTAAGACCGACCGGTTAATGCTGTTTAGGCAAATACTCACGGTTCATTTTGAGAACAGGAAATCTAGAAATACGCTGTTCTATGTAAGGTGCGATTCTAGGATGTTTAACCTTTTAAAGCCTAGCGGTAACTTTACATACGACCAGGGTTGACATTAAAAAATTCTACGTGGTTCCCACATTGCGTTTATGTGTTTTGTACGGATCTCAGAACAAACAGCGACTTTTGCCTTATAAAACATTAAGAGACTGGTTTTTATAACCGAAGTGGAGAGTGTTTACAGCGCGGTACGCACTGAGTCCTTATATAAAACAAATACGCTTCGTCTTTAAAGGGTTAAAAAATTCTACATGGTGCCCACATTGCGTTTATGTGTTTTGTACTGATCACAGAACAAACAGCAACTTTTGCCTTATAAAACATTAAGAGATTGGTTTTTATAACCGAAGTGGAGAATGTTTACAGCGCGGTACGCACTGAGTCCTTATATAAGACAGATACGCTTCGTCTTTAAAGGGTTAAGTAGATGGTACATAGAAATACCACTGTGATTTAAAATATTTTACATTTCCTTCGGGCTTGCAGAAATTACTGATACTTTTCTGTGCATAATTTGCACGTCCAAACCTCCGCGTTTTTACACTGGAAAGGAATCTTACGAAATGTTTTAGACCAGAGGTACACAGATTTTCTAAAAGAGCCATCTCAAAATTCTAGGCTCCAGAAGACTGACGTGAAGGAAGTTTCGTACTGAAATATGCTCTCTTCTGGGACATTACGCAGTGTTAAGTGGTAGTTACGTACCGACGTTTCGGGACAACCTATCGGTCCCATCTTCAAGGGTCAAGAAGTCTGTTCTTTCAGACTGGATTCTGTGTTTCTAGCAGAAAATCTCTGTTATGAGATGTGGGGAGGAACTTCAATAATTAAAGGGAGTCCCGAGCGGTTATTTACGCTGCTGGATCTGATGTAAATTTTGTTGCTGTTGGCAGAACTGATCGATTATCGATACGTTCAGTCGTCTGGTGTCAGGGTTGCCGTCGAACGAAGCTTAGGAATGTGCTGAACGGATGTAAGACCGGTTGTGTGTCCAAGCTGTCGGTGATTCAGGAAGCAGCGGTGGATACAAGCGGCCAGCACACGCTGGGGCACATGTCGGATCCTGGCGGCCAGGAGGATGTGGCCCATTACGATAGGTTGTGGCCGCTATGTCTCTGTAAATTTCACCCTATAACCTGCTATGAAAGCTTAGACGGGGAGTAGAGTTATAGCTCTACTCTTTCTTTAACCTCGGCGGTAGTTGGGGTGGTTGGTTAACGCCACACCCTGGCTACTTTAGCCCCGGGAGTGACCCGGTACCCATTGTATAGGAGGTTGGGTGGGCCACAGGGCCGGTCTGGACGGGTATGGGAAATCTCACTCACACCGGGACTCGATCATCGGACCGTCCAGCACGTAGTGAGTGTTTTGTATGGATATTAGAACAGCTGTTGTACCCCCTATACGGCGTTACGTGACGGGTTCTTTTATGATTGAGACGTAGTGTGTTTACTGCGCGGTACGAAGTGAATCTTTAACTGTAATTCAGAGTAATTTTCTTTCTTAACCTTTTAAAGCCTAGCGGTAACTTTACGTACGACCAGGTTTAACAGTAAAAAATTCTACGTGATGCTCACGTTGCGTTTATGTGTTCTGTACGGATCTCAGAACAAACAGCAACTTTTGCCTTATAAAACATTAAGAGATTGGTTTTTATAACCGAAGTGGAGAGTGTTTACAGCGCGGTGCGCACTGAGTCCTTATATAAAACAGATACGCTTCGTGTTTAAAGGGTTAAAAAGGGCCGTGCCATGGCTCAGGCGGTCAGCCGCCGGTCTCTCACCGCTGACGCTCGGGTTCGATCGCAAGTCAGTTCGTGTGATATTTGTGGTGGGCAAAGCGACACTGGGACAGGTTTTTCTCCGAGTACTTCGGTTTTCCCCCCCGTCAGTATCATTCCACCAATCTTCGTCTATACGGCACTTTTACCAGAAGGATGAACGGGCGAAGCCTGGGAACATTCCATAAAGGATTGCTGCTTTGGAAATCGGGCGGGGGGGGGGGGGGGGGGTGCTGGATATAAAAGTATTTTTACCTTTTCCTTCTTTAAAGGGTTAAACGATGCCCGCGGCTCTTTTACTGGGAGTAAAGCGGCCGGGGCGTGAAGCTGGACATTCAGATCGAACTGTAACTGAGAATAAGCATCAGTGCAGCTGTCAGACTTCATGCGACAGTAACAGATATTGTGTTATGTGCGAAGTGCTGTGGTGTTCTCAGTTAAGTTCCGTTACCGTAACAAACAAGTGGACTCGGCGTAGCTAGTCATTATTGTGACTGTACCACCATGCCAGCTTTGGGGCTGACGCAGCCTCCTGTTAAATGGGTACGGGGGCGGGGGCCTTTCCCTCGGAAGTAAAGCAGATGTGGCGTGAAGGTGGTCACTTTCCTCCATTTACTGTCGACGTTGAGAATTGGTGGAACTGTACCTCCACTGTCCCTTGTACCTTCATGGCGTGTGCAGGGACATATGTGTCATAATAGTAAGTGTCTAGCTGACAGAAGCGTGCTGTTTGTGTTACAGGATGTTAAAGCACGTGCAGCTGAGTCCGTTCCGGAACAGGGCGGACACTATGAGTCTGAACTCCAATTCCAGCTACTCCAGTTTGAGTTCGGAGCGCTTATCCAGTCGTTCTTGCAGCTACTCCTCGCTCAGTGAGTCTTCGCCCACGGTGAGTACTGAATGTATATAAATGTTGCATCTGGTACACGTTTTGAAATGGATGTAAGGCTAGGGCGGACCAAAAGCCCCCAAACCCCCAAAATCGAAATTTAAAAAAAAACACAGGTTTTTTTTTTTGGATATGGTATCACAAGTTTTATGTGATTTACCCTCCAACCGAAATCAGCCACTGAAATCGGCTGATGACTAGTAACATTAGAATTTTGAAAAATAAATTAATAAAATAAAAAAATAACATAAGACACTCTATTGAGTCATGGAACGTGTAGGTGTGTTCGTATGTATGTAAACGCAGTTGCAGACAGTGCTGTGTTATACTTACGACATGATTTTTATAATATAATTTTTAAAATCAAATTATATGCGGCCTCAGGGTCAGCCCCTCCCCCCTTCCAGCTAAAAATTTTGGCTGCGCACCTATAATGGGTCTTCAGATTACGACGCTGCGAAGATGGTTATAAGAGAGTCGGCTAGTTTCAGCGCTTACGCGGGGCTTCGCGCTGCATGATAAAATGAAAACCCGATGTGTATTTTGGAAATTGTGGTGAACGTAGTGGGATACGTAGGGATACGCTAGACGTGTGAAGGAGAGCCAGAGGTTATCTTTGATTCGCGTTTAAACGCCGTTTCTGATAATAGAACGCAGGTGCGGTGAGTTTTCTGGACAGCGCAAACGTGATACGAAACGTGTTATTAGCTGGCTCGACTTGCTGGGAGAAGCGTCCGACTTTCCTGCGTAGCACGGTGTTGGTGTCGTGATGTTACAGCTTAACCTCTTGAAGCCTAGCGGTAACTTTACGTACCACCAGGTTTAACATTAAAAAATTCTACGTGTTGCCCACATTGCGTTTATGTGTTTTGTACGGATCTCAGAACAAACAGCAACTTTTGTCTTATAAAACATTAAGAGACCGGGTTTTATAACCGAAGTGGAGAGTACAAAAACACTAATCACCAACAAATGCACAAAGAGAGTATTATCATCAATTGTAACACACTTCTACATGTTTCGACCCTGCTGGGTCATCTTCAGGGAGAACTTTTTATTGTTACACTAAGGTTGCACTTTATAGTGGAGTGAGAATGTGCTTTTGACTGTGTACTGCGTTGTTTTCGGAGGCGTGAACTCTCTGTGGTCCGGGCTTGCACTGCAAGCAGGGACCACAGAGAGTATAACAATAGTGTAACAATAGTGTAACAATAAAAAGTTCTTCCTGAAGATGACCCAGCAGGGTCGAAACATGTAGGAGTGTGTTACAATTGATGATAATACTCTTCTTTGTGCATTTGTTGGTGATTAGTGTTTTTGTATAATATAGTGCACGGACATGGAGCACATTAAATGTGAGGTGGAGAGTGTTTACTGCGCGGTACGCACTCACTCCTTATATAAAGCAGATACATTTCATCTTTAAAGGGTTAATCCTTTGAATCCTTAACATGCGAGTAATATTTTTGTGCGCACCGCTGCAGGAATACGTTGTTGATTCGGTTCACTTTAGGCATGGAGGGTCTTGATCGTTAGCCATGTTCAGCGCATGCGCAGTGTATGTTTGTGTTTCATACGGATCTCGGAACAAACAGCCACTGCTTCCCAAGACAACTTTTGACTAACTGGTTTTTGTAACCTAGGAGTGTGTTGTTTACTACGCGGTACGGATAAAATTGTTCTTGTCCATGCCATGAAGTTATATAGGGGGCAAGGCCGTGCCATTGTTCAGGCTGTTGTCGCCGTCCTCTCACCGTGGAGACCCCGGTTTGGTCCCAGGTCAGTCCATGTGAGATTTGTGCGGCAGGGTTTTTTTTTTTTAGTAATTCGGGTTTCTCCTCTCAGTATCATTACACCAGTCCTCCGTACTCACATTTATCTGCATAAGGAAAAACGGGCGATGCCTGGGAACCTTCCAAAAGCAATGATGTCTTTGAAATCGGGGAGCATTGGATAGAAAAGTATTTTTATCCTGCAAAGAGAGCAGAGTTATAGCGTCTGCCCTTTCTTAACCTGCCACTAGATGGAGCTAAGTTGTCACCTTCATGACCGAGCTGCTGTACTTTCGAGTTGTGGGGGGGGGGGGGGGGGATACGCCTCGTCCCGATTGAGTAGGAAGCTGGTTGGCAGAGAACACAACCCTTAGATAACAACAGGTAAAAACACGTGCAAGTACACATATCTATTGCATGCGTATGTTTAAAATTAATTTATACGCGTTTTTAAATGCAGCCCATTAGCTTGCAAAGAGTTACTGATGTGGGTTCAGCATTAATCATCGAAATGGAGTGTCATCCACTCTGCCACAGGTTTCAGTGCTGACAGGTTTGACAAATGGTTCCACCGACTTCTCCTGCCTGGCGGGAGTTGTTGAAACGGGCCTTCAGTAAGATGAAGGACTGTGTATTCTGCCGTCTCTTATACTGAGAGGGAACTGCTATTGAAGGTAACTGGTAACAAATGTCTTGAGGAAGCTGTGTGGGCTAAGGGAAGATGAATAAACACTGAGACGAGGATAAGATACATAAAAACGGCGCGTATGAGGAATGCAAAATGAACGCAGAATTCTTGATGTACATGGCCGTTGGTGTATTAACCTTTTAAAGCCTGGCGGTAACTTTACATACCACCAGGTTTAACATTAAAAAATTCTACGTGGTGCCCACATTGCGTTTATATGTTTTGTACGGATCTCAGACCAAACAGCAACTTTTGCCTTATAAAACATTAAGAGACTGGTTTTTATAACCGAAGTGGAGAGTGTTTACAGCGCGGTACGCACTGAGTCCTTGTATAAAACATATACGCTTCATCTTTAAAGGGTTAATCACAAGTGTATGTTTATTCAACTCTTCAGTCACGGCCAACAATTTATATTACATATGCTAACTTGGCCACGAGTCTCGGCTCTGTTATATTTACATACGCTAACTTGGCCACGAGTCTCGGCTCTGTTATATTTACATACGCTAACTTGGCCACTAGTCTCGGCTGTGTTATATTACATACGCTAACTTGGCCACGAGTCTCGGCTCTGTTATATTTACATACGGTAACTTGGCCACTAGTCTCTGCTCTGGAAATGAGCCATCATCAGGCCACTAATGAGAATATAAAAAGGACAGCTCCGTATATTATACGATGGAGCTATCCTCCTTTACGTCCTTGGATACATTATAAATGTATATAAAAACAATTCAGGTTTTATCTGTGAGGCGTAAGTAACAGTTAAAATTGTATAATCACGGAGTAAATAATACCAAAGTTGTTACAAAAACAGTAAACATTGTATTGGGAGAATCTGAAGGAAGAGAGACCACTTTGAGGAACCTTACAATAGATAACAGAATTATGCGTATCCCCGTGGAGCAAAGTCCTTCTGTGAAAGGTGGTAATTCTTCGGCTAACCAAGAAATTTCCTTCATATTAGGGAACTTTAAGATTCCTTACCGCTTCCGCAAGAAAGGGGCACGAATACTGAAAATGCACTGAAATTGAACGAATTATGGCTCTCAAGTCTTGTTGTTGTTGGGTATGTTTTGTGGAATTTTGGGCTTGCCGTGGCTCAAAACAGTTAGGAGCATAACGCAGCCGCTACGCGATGAACCGCGACACCAAAACTGAAACAAAATGTCACATCATAAAAATTTATGTAATATAAACGCCTTGTGCTGTTATGTTAGGGGGGAAACTATTATGTAGTGGGAAAATATGAAGTTTGGTTGAACGAGGGAGAAATTCTATTCAAGCCTATGTGAATCTTTCAAATATACTAAGGGATGCGGTGAACCTCTTAAAAAAAGAACCGGCAGTGTGGATTCATGTTACTGGAGCGAAGGAAGAATGCAAGTGACACCCTGGGAATTCAGGGCGTGTTCCCATCACACCGACTTTCGGTTGCTGTAAAAACCGGACTTGACGGGGAGTTACGTAAAACAGAGATGCAGCTGATGGTTAGGTAACGCGGATGTCCAGAACAGCAAGCATCAGCTTCGGCATACATTCATGCACTTACACAACGTGTGTTAAAAAGATGATTTGAAAGTGCTACGGTATATGACGCCGTGTGCATTTGTAAATATTTACCGAATTTTCTGATAAGCTGCTGCTAGCTCCAATATTTTTATCTGTTGAGTCTCTTATCTCGGTGGCCGCGCGGTTTAAAGCGTAGATCTGCGGCCGCTCACTTGCTGGGATTGCGGGTGCGAATCCCAGAGGGGTCATGGGTGTCTGTCTCTTGTGAGTGTTATGTGCTGTCAGGTAGAGGTCTCTGCGTGGGGCTGATTACTCGTCTAGAGGAGTCCTACCGAGTGTGGTGTGTGTGAGTGTGGTCGGGTGCAACAATAACCCTCTACACCTACAGTGAGTGGGTAGAGAGGTGTCAGACTGAGGAAGGAAGGAAGGAAGAAAGGAAGAAAGAAAGAAAGAAAGAAAGCAAGAAAGAAAGAAAGAAAGAAAGGAAGGAAGAAAGAAAGAGAAAGAAAGAAAGAAGGAAGGAAAGAAAGAAAGAAAGAAGGAAAGGAGGAAAGAAAGAAAGAAAGAAAGAAAGAAAGAAGGAAAGAAAGCAAGAAAGAAAGAAAGGAAGGAAGAAAGAAAGAGAAAGAAAGAAAGAAGGAAGGAAGGAAAGAAAGAAAGAAAGAAGGAAAGGAGGAAAGAAAGAAAGAAAGAAAGAAAGAAAGAAAGAAAGAAGGAAAGAAAGCAAGAAAGAAAGAAAGAAAGGAAGGAAGAAAGAAAGAAGGAAAGAAGGAAAGAAACTGCCGTACATATTCGCAGGGATGTGCGTGGTAACGTCAGTTTTATTTTGCTATGCAGATCATTTAATAAATGTTTTAAAGCCTAGCGGTAACTTTACTTGCCACCAGGTTTAACATTTAAAAATTCTACGTTCTGCCCACACAGTGTATTTATGTGTTTTGTGTGGATCTCAGAATAAACAGCGATTATTTCCCTATACAGCATTAACTGACTGGTTTGTATAACCGAGAGGGAGTGTGTTTACAGCGCGGTACGCACTGAGTCCTTATTTAAAACAGATATGATTCGTCTTTAAAGGGTTAATATAGAGTCCAATGTGGAAACGGCACACTCTTCCTAAACATCAGCAGTCACTTACCGATTGGCATCTCATCGTGTTAGACAACTATCTGTGTTGCATGAAGGCCAGCCGTCTGACGATCATGGAAGCTGCACGCTTTAGGAATGCTGGTGCTTGCGGATTGTGACGGTGCCGAAACAAATGCAGTTTCTCGTCGAAATCACGAACCTTTTGGAGCGTACAGTGCTGTTATGTGTGTATCGCTTGTTCTGAATTGAGAGTATGGTGTCTGGTGCGCTGTCATTGCCTCCTTAATTATGCACGCGGGTTGTGCAGGCTCCTGTGGCATGTGATGTGTTTTGTAGAACATGAGGGTGGGCGGATTGGTAGGCGGACGGACGGTCGGATGGTTAGGTAGGTAGGTAGGTAGGTAGGTAGGTCGGTAGGTTTAGATTCTTCAGATGTAACTGAAGCAAAACGAGAAGCGTGAGATGGGCGTGGCGTGTAGTGCTTGTGGGGGGCAACAGAGATGCTTACAGGGTTTTGGTGGTAAACCTCGGGAAAAGAGACCACTTGGAAGACCTAGGCGTAGATAAGAGGATGATATTAAAATGTATCTTCAAGAAATAGGATACGGGTATGGACTGGATTGATGTGGCTCAGGATAGGGACATGTGTTGTGAACGCGGTGAAAAACATTCAGTTTTCCATAAAATGCGGTGAGTTTTCTCGACTAGCTGAGGAGGTATTTTTTTTTCTTAAGAAGGACTTTGCGACATGGAGTTAGTGTAGTTAGAGGTAATTGGAGAGAGAGAGAGAGTGAAAGCATAAATAAGGCGAAAGAGAAATGAAGAATGAAGGAACGAAGCGTAATGAACCACGGTTCCCTCGGTGGTGCAGCTGTAGCCAAGTCGCTATACCGACTGAGCCATCGCGGCTCACATTAATTTAAGTAAAAAGGTAAAAGTAGAGGTAAAGGTAAAATTTTATCCTATAACAGGCCATAAAGACCCAGAGGGGGAGTAAGAATTATACCTCTGCTATTTCTTTATCCTGGGCCCTAGATACGGCCCCAACGCCACGCCCCTTCCGCCTTACCACCGGAAAAGAGACCCGGTAGCCATTCTATAAGAGGCTGGGTGTCCCTCAGGGCCGGTTTGGACGGGTGCGGAAAATCTCGCCCTCACCGGGGTTCGATCCCCGGACCGTTCAGTGCGTAGGGAGTCGCTATACCGACTGAGCCATTGTGGCTCGCGTTAATTTAATACCTTTTTTTTTTGTTCTGATCGACGCCGTCCCAATCGGCCTTGCGGGTGATGATGACAGTTGCCCACTCTTGTCTTTACTCTCCTGTATAGAAGTAACAGAAGTTCCGAGGGTCACCCGTTAACTACATAGTGTGTTCCATAAAGTAGACAACGGTCTTCGCGCTGTCATCAGGCGGTTTCATTATCCTGGTTTTTGTTTCACCGCGGTGTCGTAGCCTAATGGTGGGAACCTGCATTGAGTTCCCACACGCAGCCCAAGTAGGCCCGTACGTACAAACGACCTTGCAGATGCCCGGGGCGCTGTTCCTTCGACAAGGACGGCCACAGAAAAGCAGATCAAGATGTGGGACAGCAGACGCATCCGAAGCACAGGTGTTGGGTCTGCAGCGTCAGTGGTTGTTTATTTAACGCACGGACGGTTCACAGTTCGTACCCTTGTGCCAGCACTTTGACGTCTTATTCATGAACTCGTGTTCCGCCCAAGTCATTGACACATTTTATATCACGGGTCTCCAAACGTGTTATGACAAAGGGTAACATACGTTATTGTGGGCCAGTTTGCGGGCCGCACGTGTAAAAATAACAGTAAGTGGTCTACCTAACCACCTAAATTATTGTGTGATTGTTATAGTGTACACACAGTTTACAAATGTGGCCACGGGACACATAACGCAACCTGGCGGGCCGGGGTTTGGAGATCCATGGGTTTTATCGTGGGCGTTAGTAAGTATCGCATTTAACAATTCACTGGTGTCACGAAGGAAATATGACAATAAAGGTAGGAAAAAGAGCAAGACAAAAGAAGGGAATAACAACTTGAAAAAGAGCCTGGCAAAAGTAACCAATGGAGAAACAAAGAATACAACGGAAGGAGAGAAGGAGGAAAGATAGAGAATGAGGTGGAAGGTCGAGTCATGAGATGGGGCGAGAAAACAAAGGAAAGAGGAGGTCAGAAATCAGACTAACCCTTTAAAGACGAAGCGTATCTGTTTTATATAAGGACTCAGTGCGTACCGCGCTGTAAACACTCTCCACTTCGGTTATAAAAACCAATCTCTTAATGTTTTATAAGGCAAAAGTTGCTGTTTGTTCTGAGATCTGTACAAAACACATAAACGCAATGTGGGCACCACTTAGAATTTTTTAATGTTAACCTTTTAAAGCCTAGCGGTAACTTTATGTACCACCAGGTTTAACATTAAAAAATTCTACATGGTGTCCACATTGCGTTTATGTGTTTTGTACGGATCTCAGAACAAACAGCAACTTTTGCCTTATAAAACATTAAGAGATTGGTTTTTATAACCGAAGTGGAGAGTGTTTACAGCGCGGTACACACTGAGTCCTTACATAAAACAGATACGCTTCGTCTTTAAAGGGTTAATCCTGTTGGTATGTAAAGTTACTGCTAGGCTTTAAAAGGTTAAAGGATAATTCCTATAGAAGACAAGGTGATAAGGGACGGAGACTTGTAATATATGGGACTTATAAGCGAAATCTTGAGTGAGTGAGTGAGTGAGTGAGTGAGCGAGAGATTCAGAAGCCAAAATGGTGAAAGATGGAAATATAGAAAGTGTATGAGGGATGTAGAAGGAAGATTGTACGAAACCTTGACAAAAGAATACGGGTAAGGGAGGTACGAAACAAGATAATAGGAGGTAGATACAGAGAAGATGATAGGAAAATACGAGGTGTGAGGCAGAATGTCTTACAATTAGTGGAGGGCGAAGGGGCGTTGAAGGGGCAGGAGGGGGACAGTAATACTGTACAAAATGATTTGTGGGAGGTAAAGGGGACAGGTGTTTCGTAGTGCAGGGAAGGAGGGAATGAAGAAAGGAAAAATGAAAGAAAAGGAGAGGAGAGAAGAGAAGAGAAGAGAAGAGAAGAGAAGAAAAGAAAAGAAAAGAAAAGAGAAGAGAAGAAGACTGGAAGAGAGCAGGGCTGTGGAGTCGGAGTCGGGAAGAATTTTAGGTGGAGTCCGGGTCGGTACATTTTTGCCGACTCCGACTCCGACCTCAATCTAAAACCTTAACTAGATACTCCAAATCCAGAGCACTGATAGCTACAGTAACCATTAGACTTATACTTAAATATAGGTTATAAGTCTAAACAGTAGCCTGATGATTCACGTGGTGGCGATGAAATGTCTTATAGGTTTACCGTTATTAATACATCCTGAGCTTTTATGAAGGAGTCGGAGTTTCAAAAATTGAGGAGTCGGAGTCGGAGCTTTTGTGTACCGACTCCACAGCCCTGGAAGAAAGGAAGGAAGCAAGGAAGGAAGGAAGGAAGGAAGGAAGGAAGGAAGGAAGGAAGGAGTTGAAAGGAATTGCTTAAATCTGTTCAGGAACAAATTATTAGAAGAATGCTGAAAAGTAGTTACTGCGCTTGTCGAAGGACGACACTTTGCTTAAATCATTTTTCATAGTTTCGTGAAATCTGTGTACAAATTACAAGGTACTCTCTATCTTTATTAACGCGGACAATCAGGCAAGCCATCGCGCACGCATGCAAATTCTCAGCAAGCCTGGCATTGCGTTAATTTGGTACTGTAAAGTTTTCCAAGTCAGTGCGTTTTTTGTTTTAAAACAGTTCTGTCGCGTTGTCCGTAACGACTGTAAATAAGCTGCTGTTTTGTCCCCCGTCTCACGTAATTGAGCGAATTGTAATTTTTTTTTGGCGGAAGTGGGCAAGCACATTGTGAAGGCGAATGTGACTAACGTACAGTGCGCCTGCGCACTGGCTTTTCATTACCTTCCCGTAATTTCATTGTCAAAACTTTACACAGTTCACCGAAGTCCTTGCAGCGTCAGAATACGATTACGTCAATTCAGAACAATCATTTACAGCCATTTACAGCGATCTTCACACGGATGTTAAATTTAACCTTTTAAAACGTAGTGGTAACTTTACATAGACCAGGTTTAACATTAAAAAATTCTACGTGGTGCCCACATTGCGTTTATGTGTTTTGTACGGATCTCAGAACAAACGGCAACTTTTGCCTTATAGAACATTAAGACATTGGTTTTTGTACCCGAAGTGGAGAGTGTTTACAGCGCGGTACGCACTGAGTCCTTATATAAAACAGATACGTTTCGTCTTTAAAGGGTTAACTGATTCGTGTAAGGAGTTAGCCAAACACCAAACAACATCACAATGTGAAACATTACGCGTGTGAGGGTGAAGGTATACTTGTCCCTATGCACGCCATGAAGGCGTATAGGAGAGTGGAGTATAGCTCCACTCATTCTTAACCTCCGCTGTAGATTGAGGTGAGGGTTCGGCTGTAGTTCCCGGCCTTTTTACCTCCGGGGAAAGAACCCAGGTACAAGCTGAGTAGTACGCTGATTGGGCCCTGGAGTTTGGCTGGACGCTGTGGGAAAGGGAAACATGTCTCGTCCATGTCGGAAATGGAAATCTCATCCTAGGGTTTTCAAGCATTACGTAGTCTACGCTGTACCCTACCGACTGAGATGTCTGTCCAATATGCACCGGCGGCTCTACTGTAGGGCGGAAAGCGACCGGAACGCGAAGTTGACCACTCGTCATCTAGTGCCCAGCTTAAGAATGAGTGGAGCTGTACCTCCACTTCTCCAGACATCTTCATGGCGTGATGCTTAACCTTTTGAAGACTGATGTTCACATAAATTATGAAATTCGGTTTCATGTCTCATAGAAAAATTTTTTATTCGTTTAAACAGTCGGTTAAGAATGATTCGGTATTTATTTTGAGAATTATATGGAACACATTGATGGACTGTTGGCAGAATGCGCGCTCTGTAATGTTAATGTTAATGGTACCTGTAATTAACATTGTGCTTTTGAAAGTCTAATTGCGCAGAGGGACAATCGTACCTGCATGTTTACCATGCGTAGTTGTTTTTAATTGTAGATAAGTTCCCGAAATTTCTTCTCTGAAACCTGTGTTCACTGTGGGCAACTCTTTGATGTGTTTTGCCGACTACAGCCAGGCATAGAGGCGTTGTCTCGAACTGACGCCCTGTACACTACCAGAACAACAATACGTATGTGCACAATTTGTCCCGAAATAGATATGACGGTCTCTTCCAGCATCATTGACCTCTTTCGTTGTACGGACCATGGAGGAAGAGAAATGGTTGCTGCGTGGCGAACGGCGCCAGAGACAACAGCATAATGTGCGTTCCGAAATCAATAAAGAGCGTATTTATTTGTCAGTCTGTACGTGTTTGTTAGGTTTAAAAAGACTTTTTTTTAGCAGGCCCCAAAAACAAAGAAGTATTCGTTCATTGTTTTAAAATCTTAGATTCCATGGAGAGCAGATCTTCTTGAGATGTTAGTACTAGCGCACCTAGTCAAATTCTTCAACTTTTATGAAACTCTCAAAGATTCTTTGCTGTTTTCACAAGAATCCACCATTTGTTCCTGTCCTGAGCCAGATGAATCCAATTTACACCACAACCTATTTATCCGCGAATAGTTTTAACGTTCAGGATTCAAGTGTTTCGGGGTGTGAAGCTGTCGTTGGGTGAGTTGTTCGTCTTCGAGTTAAAGGCAACGCGTTCTTTCGAAACGTCGGTAACTACTCAACCAGCTACACGGCGTAAGGTCCCTCAAGGCATGAATCCTCAACATTACCGATATTAGAGTCTGAAATCTCTCATTTTAAGTGTTACACACCCGTCATTATCTAGGTCTGTCTAGTGTTCTGTTGCCCTCGAGTTTCCCGAATATAATATACGCATTTCTGAACCCTTCCATGTGTCGTACGTATCCCAGCTCTTCCTCAGTAAAGACTGAGGTAGTATGCTCCTCCGAAACGTCGATATGCACTTACAAGACTGCACGGTATGCTAACCCTTAAGCTTTACCCTAACCGGGGTGGGTATTTAATTTTTAAGGCATGGTTTGTGAAGGATGTATTACTTGAACAGAAAAGGTAAAATTATGAAATAGATGGCACTTTGTGGGAAATAAAAGAGGCGTTACGCAGCAGGTCTTACAAATGCCGTAACCTTCCTTGTTGCCTAAATATATGAAATGAATTTTTAGGTGTATTTTCCAACGTGCTTTCGCGTATGCGAACGCAGATCGTTAGAAGGTTAACACCAAAATGGGCCACTCGCTGCCATGAAAATCTCATATCTTACAGGGGGCTTCTCCTGACGCCGTGTTTATTGGTAACTGTCGACGTTTCGGAGGATTTTGCTTAAGTTCCTTTGAGACGTCGGTAGCTAATTACCTGATTTCAGGCTTCCACCGCGGTGTAAATGAGATATTCGCTCTTCTGGGATGTTACGTGGAGTAGATTGGTAGTTGTTACAGACATTTCTTGGAGTATTTGACCCTTGAAGATGGGACCGATGGGTTGTCCCGAAACGTCAGTAATTTACCAATCTACGCGGCGTAACTTCCCAGAAGAGCGAAGATCTGAAATATTACCTGTCAGGTAAAAGTAATTCCATTACACGCCTGGACAGGCCCTGAGGGTTCCAGGAGGTTGAGGCTCCCAGATTTCTAGATAGTCGGCACGTGAAGGTGGTAAGGTTGTCAGCCCTACGCACCGGCCGCCTTTACTCCCCAGGGAATATTCCTGGTACTCATTTCTGTTACAGGCTGAGTCGACCCCAGGGCCATAGTGCGACCGGAAGGATTATATCAATGAAAAATTCCAATAACACAATCGGGAATCGAACCCGCGACCTTCCGGCTTGTAGCGCAGTGCAACTGCGCCACCGTGGCCACCAACTGTCACCAGGAACTCATTTTCACTGAGGTTTTAATCGTAATCCGTTTCCTATTACATTTTGCTGCCTTTTGCAGGACGCTGCACTCGGAAGTTTTTCATTCAGCATGAGTCAGTGCGTGTACGTAGCACGCGTGTTGGCTGCGCCCTGCCGCTGGAGGAAGGGCGGCCACATAGTGCCCGTCAGGCCCGCGGAAAATCGTGTTGTCATGTTGCGGATTGTGATAGATTCTGATCTTTCCTTCTGTTGTTATCAGTGTTTACTTATTGTGGTTTATGCAGTTTTTTTTTTCCCTAAAGCCAAATACAAACAAGGAAGTAAAACATACACGTACTGCGTGAACTGGCCTTGCATCTCAGGCCGTGGCACGTGTGTTCGATATTTTGTTATGAAATTAGCAAAGGCGGCTTATTTTGGATCAGGGATGGCTTAGTAGTAACTGACTAGGCAATAGGTATCGACCTAAAGAAAAATTGGGTCTATTTTTGGACTGCATTGTCCCTGATGATGGAAACAATAAGTTCCTCCGAAACACGTATAACTTTTTACCAATCTACACGGCCTTATGCTCCAAAAGACTTGATCTTTCCTTAGCGCCGCTGTGACAACAGGAATCGGGGTTCGACTGGCAGCAGAGGCGGGAGGTTGTCTCCTAACCTGCTTTAGGCCTATACGCGTGTAAGCTAATTGGCACGTACCAATGAATTAACCTGTTAAAGCCTAGCGGTAACTTTACGTACCAACAGCTCTAACATTAAAAAATTCTACATGGTGCCCACATTGCGTTTATGTGTTTTGTACGGATCTCAGAACAAACAGCAACTTTTGCCTTATAAAACATTAAGAGATTGGTTTTTATAACCGAAGTGGAGAGTGTTTACAGCGCGGTACGCACTGAGTCCTTATATAAAACAGATACGCTTCGTCTTTAAGAACGCCGTAAAAAACAACTGCGATTTATTGCTATTATTGTCAAGCCTAAAACATGCTGCGTGTTTCGGCCCGTAAGCTCCATCAACAGGCTTCATATAAAAATATACACACCCACTTTTATGTCGGTTTGTAATTTTGTATGAAATCCGATAATGGCCCAGTAGGGCCGAAATTTGTAGCGTGTTTGAAAACAAAATATTTTGAAGATTTGACGGTATTCTTAATTCGTCGACATTTAAAACACGGTGTCATGTAATAACAGGTGCATATTTTAAACTTTTTGTTGCTAACGTGCCCAAAATCGGACAATATCTAAAGTTCTGTAAGTGTGGAAGCTCTAGATAATGTGTTAGTGGAAATGTTGAATGCTTTTTAGTGTTCCTGTACCACCGGTTGTTTCTTTTAAGGGGGGGGGGGAGGGGCCCACGCGGTGATGATGCCATTTGTTTTTAGGAAAAATTCCCATGTGGATTATGACAGTCACACCTCCTGCACTTGTTTACATCTGTGTTGCTCTTTGGGGTTGCAGCTGTTTGTTCGGCTGTGCTCTCTAAACACTGAACGAACAAAAACCACTGTGCTAAAGTTTCTTGTGCAAAAGATGTCGTCAGTTTACATGCTGTACATGGCAGAATCTTTGCAAGCCATGTGACTTTTTGGCGTCATTTTGCTGTTGAGATTACAGATCTGGTATTTTGATGTTCAGCTGTTCCGTGTCTTCAGTTGCGTCACCATGACACACAGAAACGGTGTTTTTTTGCAGTCATGGGGAAAACAGTGGCCGTATGTGTTCGTGGCACAGTACGGTTGTTGTTGATGGTGGTATTTCTGTACGTGTTTGTTTTGCTGAAGGATCGTCGTACCTATGGTCAGGGGTCTACCTACAGATTTTCTGAAAATCTAGGAGTTACCACAAAATTCTAGGCGCCAGTAGGGTGGCATTAAGCAAGTTCCATCCTGAGGGCCCACAAATATTAGGCGCCACCGTACAAAATTTAGTTGCCTGGGATTTGTGCACCTCTGCCTCAGGTTACTACTACCACCACCACCACCACCACCACCACCACCGCCGCCGCCGCCGCTGCCACCACCACAACGGGCCCACGTGAGCAGATCTATGAAGATTTAACTGTAGAACATAACGCCTAATAAGGCAGACCCTTCCCTTTGCTTAACCTTTTAAAGCCTAGCGGTAACTTTACATACCACCAGGTTTAACATTAAAAAATTCTACGTGGTGCCCACATTGCGTTTATGTGTTTTGTACGGATCTCAGAACAAACAGAAACTTTTGCCTTATAAAACATTAAGAGACTGGTTTTTATATCCGAAGTGGAGAGTGTTTACAGCGCTGTACGAACTGAGTCCTTATATAAAACAGACACGCTTCGTCTTTAAAGGGTTAAACATGAAGCCATGAAAACGTGTGGGGGAGTGTTAGCATAGATCCACACATTCTTAACATTGGCACCGACTGGACTTTCAGTGCTCAGCTTCACGCTCCGGTTGCTGTATCCTCTGCGAAAGAAAACCCCCGTTACGTTTAGACAGGAGGCTGCTGCCGGCCTTTGAGGCGGTTAGGACCTCGTGGAGAAGTGCCTTTTGGTCACGCCTGAAAGCGAACCGCGGTTCCTTGATTGTCAAGCCCATAGCGCAGTCGCTGCAATGACTGACCTATTATGGTTTCACACAGACTGTACCGCACTTAATGTTACGGCGAAATTTTGTTGCAGCGCAAAATATGTTATGGCGTGGAATTCGGAATGTATAATTACAGTTCCCGCTACAGTAGGCTTGCAACTAACTAACTAACTAACTAACTAACTAACTAACTGGCTGACTGACTGACTGACTGAATGACTGGCTGCCTGACTGACTCACTGACTGACTGGCTAACTAACTGACTGACTGGCTGACTGACTAACTGGCTGACTGACTGACTAACTAACTCACTGACTGACTGACTGACTGACTGACTGGCTGGCTGGCTGGCTAGCTAACTAGCTAGCTAGCTAGCTAGCTAACCAACCAACCAACCAACCAACCAACCAACCAACCAACCAACCAACCAACCAGCCTAGTAAACTTATACCTGCAGCAGAGTACTTGTTGAGCTCATACTTCCTCAGGTAATGAAATTCTTTGCGTTATTACTTTCACGATAGTTTCCCTCTTGTCCACATTCTGATTCAGATGAATGCCGTTCACACGTCCCACCTTGTTTCTTCAACATCCGTTTTAATATCGTCCTCCCATCGCAGTCCAGGTCTTGCAGGTGATCTCCTTCTAGCAGGTTTTCCGACCAAAACTCTGTATCTATTCCACTCGGCCCTGATGTCGGAGCAGACCCACGGATTCGTTCCACAGAGATTATGACTGCTTAATGCTGACGAAAGGATGGAATTTGTTTAGAAACATGCCGTGAGACTTGTCCCATAAATCTGCTTAATGTGTGTGTATTGTTTTGTTGTGATGACATGTGGGAGCAGTTGGCAAATCAACCAAGCGGCGAGACGATGGTTGTGTCCGGGGTTTGCTCCGTCAGCGTTTGTCACAGTGGGGCTAGATTTATTTAGGAATAAATTTAATTATTCTACCTGCTGTCATCAGGTGGATTTCGTTCTTTTACCTGACTACAATTATTTATGAGACGAAACGAATTATGAACTGGTACGAAGAAATATAAGAACATCAGGTGCTCGGCAAACGGTATATTGTTTGGTTGTTTCAGTCTGAAGATGGACGCACTGCTGTCCTTAGAAACGTAACTGTTTATCAGCGTGATAGACTTTTTTAAAGTGGTGAAGGGCCCCGCAGCAGACGCTACGGACTCTTTTGCAACCCTATGATGACGATGAAGATGATGATGGTTATTTATGTCCATTTCTTAGTAATGGAGCACCGGTGGAATGAGATTAACAGGGGAAAACCGAAGAACTCAGGGAAAAACCTGTCCCAGTGCCACTTTGTCCACCCCAAATCCCACATGGACTGAGCCGGGATCGAACCCGGGCCTCCGCGGTGTGAGGCCGGCGGCTAACCGCCTGAGCCATGGCACGGCCTGCGTGATAGACTTAATCCCGCTGTGTTTGGAAGGTTACAGTAACAACACTTAACAGTTTATCAGTTAATTTTATTGATCAGTTGTAAGTTCTGTTACTGTAAATTTATCAGTCCAATCTGCGTAACTTCCCAGACTTCAATCGTCAGTAGCGCCACCATGATAACATAAAATATCGTGGTGTTCGATTTTTTTCTCGGCTGGGACCGGGTGTGCTGCGGCTTTGAGCCCATCCTTGCAGTTCCTCACAGATATGTTACGTGACAAGCTAAGACTGCCCCACCCAGCATAATTTTTGTCATAAACATATTCCCCTCTCGCATTAAAGTTTATGTGTAAAGTGCGGTTTGTATTGCATTGTCGAACTACCAGGGGTGCAAAAATTCCGGACGCCAGGTCGCCGTGGCGACTAAATTCTGTGCGGTGGCGCCTAACAATTATGGATCCTCAGTACGGCGCTTGCTTTGTGTTACCGTTCTGGCGCGTCGAATTCTGAAATGGCTGCTAGATGTCTGGAAAATTTGTGCGTCTTTGTGAACAACCGTATTTTGGTTGAGAGACATACGGTGGGTGACATGAAGCGGAAATTGGCCACAGGTTGGGTAGGTGAGGTGATTATATAAAGTCTTCCTTATTGTGGGATATTACACCGTGTATCATGGTGTAATTTGCAGACGTTTCGGTGGAACCTGCTGCCTCCATTACAAAATTTTCTTCCCTGAGTATGGAGACGGCATCGTTATGGAAGCTACTTTACTAGAGGCGCTATAACAAGAAGCTGCTAATTCTGAAGATCTTTTGGTGACGTCTGGATTAGTCCTTTAAAGACGAAGCGTATCTGTTTTATATAAGGACTCAGTGCGTACCGCGCTGTAAACACTCTCCACTTCGGTTATAAAAACCAGTCTCTTAATGTTTTATAAGGCAAAAGTTGCAGTTTGTTCTGAGATCCGTACAAAACACATAAACGCAATGTGGGCACCATGTAGAATTTTTTAACGTTAAACCTGGTGTTATGTAAAGTTACCGCTAGGCTTTAAAAGGTTAATTGTGCTGGGAAGGGTCTGTTGTGCTGTTGACGCCTTGTGATGTATTAGCCACGAAGTTTATGAATTAAAGTGTCAGTCCACGTGGCCAGTTCGACAGTACAAAAGTGCCGTTAGTTTACTGGTCACTGATTGCATTCTTTAATGCACTTATAAAGTTCATGGAGTTCAAGATGCGGCCAGTTATTTCCTTGTACAGCTTTGCTAATCTCTTTTACGATAAATCTCAATACTCGGCCAATTGACCATGTCGCGCTGTTCGAATGGTGACAAAAGACTGACAGAAGGGGCTACTGCGTCTTTGTATGACGGACCTACAGGGGTGAGTAGCCATACCACAATATGAACCAGTTACACAACAGACTGTTTGCAGGAAACGCGAAACGAAGCGACTGCTTGGAAGACCAAGATGTAGATGGGGTGATAAAAAATACGGAAGTGATTATTGTGGCTTGCTGTAAGGACAGGTGGCTGGTTATGCATGCATGAGTGAATCAAGGGACTGCTTACAAGAAGGAAAATTTCTTGAGTAGATAGGCGTTAGTTAGTTAGTTAGTTAGTTAGTTAGGCGTTAACGACCATGGTAAAGATAAGATGAACAGGCAATGTAAAATACAGGTAGACGTCAGTGCTTCTACCGACCCTTGTAGATGGGACAGATAGGTTGTCCCAAAACGTCGGTAAATCCTAGAAGTTCGCAGATTTCTTTTACACCGCAGCGGAAGCCTGAAATCACACATTATTTCTCTTTCACCCCCATAGCCGTGAAAATCCTGATACGTACTACATGCACAACACGAGTTTTGACACCCCTGATGTGAATGTGCTCGGGTCAATTGCCAGTTAATAGCGTGCTGTATCAGTTAATTGAAGCAGTGCTGCATTCCTGTGACATGAGGTCGCTCACGACAACTTTCACCAATTTTGTAACAGCCGACCTTTGTAAACGTTAAGTGACGTATTGAAACCACAGGAATTTAAAATAGGAATTAGAGCAGGTCTTTCGGAGGTGCTGGGGGGGGGGGGGTGTAATTTTATTTAACGTAGTTGTCTTTGTCATCCATTGTGAGCCCTTGATTAATATAAACCGGATTTTGAGTTATTACAGTTGGCCCACTTGACATGACTTTTACCTGACATGGTCACTGACACCGACTGTTCACCTTGCAAGATGCAGATCAAAACCTCATGTAGCCCTGAATGTTGAATTGCTACGGGCTGAACGGTCTAGGATTAGGGGTTCGATTCCCGGCAGAGGCAAGCGGTATTTCTTTTGTCCAAAACGTTCAGATCGACTGGTAGTTTCAGTCCACCCCCCGTCCTATCCGGTGGGTACCGGACGCGCTGTCCCTGGTTGCACAGGGACCTCAGCGCGCACCTCCATGTAGCCCCGACTTAAGAATTCGTGTAGGTATGCCTCCATTCCCGCGCGTGCCTGCATGGACTCATGCATATTAACCTTTAAAAGCCTAGCGGTAACTTTACTTACCACCAGGTTTAACATTAAAAAATTCTACGTGGTGCCCACATTGCGTTTATGTGTTTTGTACGGATCTCAGAACAAACAGCAACTTTTGCCTTATAAAACATTAAGAGACTGGTTTTTATAACCGAAGTGGAGAGTGTTTACAGCTAGGTACGCACTGAGTCCTTATATAAAACAGATACGCTTCGTCTTTAATGGGTTAAGCACACGGGCAACTTTGGTTTCACCTTGCTGGGAAATAACTTAGTGAGGTCAATACGTCATCCGACAAGCTGTAAGTTTCAGATGAAGCGTTTTTATTTTGGGTAAACCAGAAAGCTGGAAAATACGAAGAATGTGACCTGGACACCACACGACACGGTGAAACATGCTGCACACTGTATGATTTTGTTCGGGGAACGTCAACATTTCGTTATCGCCGGAATCACAAGAGTTCAGTGATAACACTTTTTGTCCACGACCCAAAATACAGTTAATTGGCCAGTAGAAAATCCTACAGGGAAAGCGATTAATGCGCATACTCGAATGACGAGTTGCAAATACTCACTCCCGTCAATAGTACTCTACCGCACTGTGCGTTAGTCAGCAGTCCGCCCCGCACCGCACCTGAACTGCCCACCACGTGGTAGGGATTTTCTTCTGGTTGGTGCACAGTAACAAATGACACTCGTTTTGCAATCCATTACCAGTACCTGTTCCTCTATTCATTTAACCCTTTAAAGACGAAGCGTATGTGTTTTATATAAGGACTCAGTGTGTACCGCGCTGTAAACACTCTCCACTTCGGTTATAAAAACCAGTCTCTTAATGTTTTATAAGGCAAAAGTTGCTGTTTGTTCTGAGATCCGTACAAAACACATAAACGCAATGTGGGCACCACGTAGAATTTTTTAATGTTAAACCTGGTGGTACGTAAAGATACCGCTTGGCTTTAAAAGGTTAATCCACCAGGATGGCTTGATAGTTTTGGGAATTGACTGTATATCAAAAGATTCTCGTTTGTACGTTTGGGTCGCAACCCCGGATTTTTAGAATCCCTGACGTACGCTCTGCCTGAATATGCAGCAAACAGTTCGACTGTTTAGTTCATTGACTTGAAGGCTTGAGATTGATAGTTCTTTCAGTAACAGAGAATTGAATGAGAAATGGCTGATGTGAAGCGGACGTAATCATTCATTGCAAACTTAATTATAACTGTTTAACTTTAATTTGAACACGGGATAATGATTACGATGCTTGCTAAAATATGCTTAGTGCCTGTGCCATAAAGGTTTGTATTGTTCAGCGTGTGGAAGGACTGTGCTAATGTGCTGAATGGAAGATTTCAAGTCTTCTGGAATAGAACGCCTTGATCTGCAGGGTTGAAGCCTGAAGATCAAGGTACTGCAGTTACTCGAAGCGTCGGTTAACTGTTTCCCGGCCAACACAGTGTAACATCTAGAAAATACGAATCTGAAGCAACACCTCTTTGTGAATTTCAGATATTCTGTATACCGTCATGGCGTGGGCAGGGACAGCATTACATCTATTCTGTTTATTGCTTGAAATTGCTTGCAGTCCGCCTTGAATTTCAGTTATCCTTTTGGCCAGTGTTCTATTTAACCCTTTAAAGACGAAGCGTATGTGTTTTATATAAGGACTCAGTGCGTACCGCGCTGTAAACACTCTCCACCTCGTTTATAAAAACCAGTCTCTTAATGTTTTATAAGGCAAAAGTCGCTGTTTGTTCTGAGATCCGTACAAAACACATAAACGCAATGTGGGCACCACGTAGAATTTTTTGATGTTAAACCTGGTGGTACGTAAAGTTACCGCTAGGCTTTAAAAGGCTAAGTTTCGGACTGTCTGTTGTCGATACGCGTATTTTAGAAGTTGATGAGTAATAAAGCCGGATGGAAGTTGAAGGAAGCCCGCACCCACTTTGAGATTTCTTGAGGACGTGCAGGAAACAGAATTATCTGTTGTAACCAAAGCTTCCTGCTTCCAAGGTGACTTTTTGAGAAGGGTGCAGAAAGTGACAGGCGCACGACGTTTCGCGCTGCGAGAGACCTTGGATAGCAACACGGCATACTTTTCGGTCTGCACAGAATTAGTTGTAGAAAAGTGATTCCCAAATCGCTGTCTGCGGAACGCTATGGTTACTGTCTGAAGCAGGTCCGGTTTTAAAGCGATCTACATCGTGCGTAACATTGAAGGTACTGAGATAAGTTAGAAAGTACCGAACATCGTAACAGTTCTGTCGCGTTAGCTGTTTTTGTTTAATTATATAGAAAATTGCAAGACGTGCTGTAAACGTATGGCTTCACTATTTTATGTGTCAAATATATGTTAACTTATGTCGGATCGCTTTTTGCTTTAACGTAGCCCACTATGCCGACCGCCACACGTGCACCTCGGAATAGCGGCCGGAAGTGACAAATTGTGCGTGTCAGATTAAATAAGGGCCCTGTATATTGGACGTTAATTTTTTGTGTAATTTTTGTCTGCGAGTTTTGTTCCAAACATTTTTTCCTCTGATCTGTATTTTTCTAGGTGCGCGCACAAAACGCCTGTTGGTCTCCATGTAAAGGATCTGTTACGCTTGTGCGATATTGATCGAAACTGAAGGCAGCCAAACAAATTTTGGTAGAACATTCCCATATAAAACTTTATGAAAGTCCCTTCGCCGTTTTTCCCAGTTTAATGTGTGAGGAGTGACAGTCCGTTCACAGTCGCCATACGAGGGCACGTACAGTATTTCGGGATTTGGAATTGTGGGGTTGCGGGTTCAAATTTCGCTCAATGCATGAATCTGTATATAATTTTATATGCATATATATATATATATATGTGTGTGTGTGTGTGTATAATTTTGTATAATTTTTTGTGTTGCTTTGTATGGGTGTGAGACTTTGTCCTTCGCCTTGCGGGGGGGAGGGGGGTATATATAAGTTAAAGGTGTTGGTAACACTGTATTTGAATATAGCTAACTGGCTGTTTGAACCTAGGAGAGAGGAAGTTCGTGATTTGTGGCCTTCACTAAATAATCATATATTGAAAAAAATCGAAGAGAACGAGTTGGTCGAGAATGTAGCAATTTTGGGAGAAATGTGAAAGACATTCAGAAATTTGACCGGACTCGGAAAGAGATTACCGTAACTGGGGGAACCAGGCGTAGCTGGAAGGATAATATTGAAAAGGATCTTACGGCAGTAGAGTGTGTGGTTGTGGATTGGATTAACCTTTTAAAGCCTAGCGGTAACTTTACGTACCACCAGGTTCAACATTAAAAAATTCTACGTGGTGCTCACATTGCGTTTATGTGTTTTGTACGGATCTCAGAAGAAACAGCAACTTTTGCGTTATAAAACATTACGAGCCTGGTTTTTATAACCGAAGTGGAGAATGTTTACAGCGCGGTACGCACTGAGTCCTTATATAAAACAGATACGCTTCATCTTTAAAGGGTTCATATGGCTGTGGTTAGGATTCTGTGGTGGGTCTTTGTGAACGCGGTGATGAACTTCCATTTCCAAAAGAAGCAGAATATATTTTGACCGGCTTCCCATGAAGGAATATCGTGCCCATAGCATTGAGATCTCATTGTGTGTGTGTGTGTGTGCGTGTCTTTTTTGGTTTTTATAAACCTTGGATGTGTGGTTGATACTTTTAAGTAGTATCAAGAGTAAACTGTGATCACCGCATTCGTGGATGTGACGCCGTTTATATTGGTAGATGTATATCAACGTGTCGAGGAACTTGATGCCTCCGTCATTGTTACCATCAGGTTATAATCTCGCGTGTATCAAATAATATCTACACAGACAAGTAATCTCCTATCTTTGTGAACAGCCTCGCTGAAAGGACACGTTTATGCATTCTATGTCGTGTCCTACGTTCCTTGCGTTGTGCACCGTAAGACTGTCGAGGCATTGTCGTGTCAATGAGATTTATTTCAGTCACTCCTCTTCACACGTCATGTGTTCGGTATTGTCAGATGTTAATAGGGTGCCTGAAATGTTTCTGGTATGGGAGGGGGGAATCTTAGGCCCTTTTGAAGCTGCTGAGTGAAGTTAAGTACTGCTTGGTGCTTTTTCTAGCAAACAGATGGTGTTTATCTTTTTCTTAGTGAAGAAACTTGAGGGAACGGGGGGCCAAAGGAAAACACATAAACACATCATTAAGGAAAAAGGGGATGGAAGTGGAGGCAGGAGTAACACATAAGAAAAACCCCAGTTAAATGTAGAAATAAATACAAGAGGAGTTAATAAAAGAAACAGGTAAAGAAAATTGAAACAGTACCTTAGAATGGAATGGGAGAATGGAACAATGTTCTTTTAACGACGTTTTCTCAACTGCAGTGAGCTGTACCGTGGCTAATGAACAGTAATGTAATTGAGAATGTTTAAGGAAATGATTGTGGCCTATTTAAGGTTCTGTTCCCTTGTTAGAAGGACAGAGGGTAAGTGACTTAGTTACAGCGAGAGAATGGATGCTAAGGTTATAAATACGAAGTAGAAAATGGAGGAGGTGAAAATAATGCTGGACGGTGGGGGGAGGAGCGCAAGGTGTGATGGATGAACAGGTGGGTAGTAAATATGAAATAAAATGGATTATCAGAAATGAAACGGAGGGAGGATGTGGGGATGAAGCATACAGAAGCTGAAGATTTGATGTATATTAGGATGCTACCGTGTAGTCTGGTATATATTTAGGGACATTTCCATGGAACATGCATCCATCTTCAGGATTAGAAGGTATAGCCAGAATGTTGCTCCGAAACATCGACCAACTACACGGCGTCACAACCCGTAAGACAAAATCCATAGTCACTGCCGTGATCTCACGTGTTAGTTTAAACAGCTGTTTGTGAAGACGTGTAATTATAGCTGTAGCATACATGATATGTATGTGTCCACATTTTAAATATTTGGCAAGATGGGTGTAGTGAGCGAAGAGGAAAACAATGAAATGGGAATTTACAGAAAATTTGAAGACAGGGCAGTTGGCGTTGATAATTGATGAGGAGCCCCTGCAACTCGATAACACCCTCCCCTGTATTTTTTCTAATGACGCACGAGCCCGTAGTGGGTCAGAGCCTCCTCACTATTGAGGCTTCGCGATCATCCTCAGGCACACCACACTCAGTAGGACTCCTCTGGACGAGGGATCGGCCCGTCGCAGAGACCTCTACCTGACAACACACAGCACTCACAAGAGACAGACATCCATGCCCCCCCCTCCCTGGCGGGATTCGAAGCCACAATCTCAGCAAGCGAGTAGCCGCAGACCCACGCCTTAGACCGCGCAGCCACCGGGATCGGCCCCCATCCTCTTGTAATTAGTGAAGTTATTGCCATATCTCGTAACAGGGTTGCGCAATATTGTCTTCTGTCAGAAGAATGGATTCCAGTCCGAAAGCTCCCGCAACAAATTTTAGTATTTTGTACTCGGGGGGGGGGGGGGGGGCAACGCTGCGGGGTCGGTGGGGGCTTTATGTACGCAACTGCTAAGAACACAAAATTGGTATCGTCCAAGAAATAAGGAAATTGGAAAAATCATTCTTCAGTCAAATTAGACATAACGTGAACAAGAGAGAGCAGCCAGAGGGTCGGTTAACCTTTTAAAGCCTAGCGGTAACTTTACGTACCACCAGGTTTAACATTAAAACATCCTACATGGTGCCCACATTGCGTTTATGTGTTTTGTACGGATCTCAGAACAAACAGCAACTTTTGCCTTATAAAACATTAAGAGACTGGTTTTTATAACCGAAGTGGAGAGTGTTTACAGCGCGGTACGCACTGAGTCCTTGTATAAAGCAGATACGCTTCGTCATTAAAGGGTTAACGCTGGAGCATGGCGAATGAAGTATCATCCGTGCTGTCTGCTTTCTTAAGCTTTCAATGAAGTGCAGCTATAGTTCCGTTTATTCCTAACCTGGGCGTTAGATAGAGGTCAACTGTCAGCTCCACACATCGGACAGTACACCCAGTAGAAATATGCCCCGGTAATCAATCGGTAGACGAATGGGCGGGCCCCATAATCGATCTGGACGCTTTCTATAGCTCCTGCCGGGAATCGAACTCTGATTCCTCGGTTTTCTAGCTCATAGCTTGGCCACTGTTGCCTTCTGTGCTATGTCTACGCAAAGCTGGTACATTTTTCTAAGCTTCCATTCCAGAATGTTTGGAACAGTGTACTTTGTACGTACCAAATAGCAATCGAATCAAGTTCAGACGGGGGTCCTCTTCTCGTGTGACCCTAATGTCGTCACGGAGGGGAGAGTAAAGTTTGGGAACTCTTATCTCTGAGATAAGGGTCGTATTTTCTTCCTAAGATGAAAAGACCTCTTGTTTCTCCACTTCCGACCGGCCGTAACAACTTCTCCTTTTCATCTCCCGTCGTCTTGCGTGTATAAACTTAATTCGGTTTGTTGCAGTGTTTGATTTCTTACAGCGCTCTCTAAAAAAGTAGCGTGCGTTGTGTAACAGAGCTTGCTTTATGTACCGCCTCGTTTGATTTTCGTCCGCCGCCTCATGTTGAATTACTGCGATCACAGTCATCGTGACAGTGGGGTGTGTTTGAATCAGGGTTTACAGCTTGTCCAGGTGACTGCTTGTGGGTGTGCTGATGTTCCCAGGGGTAACGTAACAGCGAATTCGCCGACGTAGACGTTCGCTCGTTTTCGGGTTTGCGGCGCGGGCGAGCCGCCCAGCTGTAGGTTTTCCAGCAGTCAGACAGGCCCCAGGGGCCCACCGATTACAAGGGGTACCGGAACTCTTTCCCGGGGGTTAAGCGACCGCGGAGTGGCGTTGACCCCCCCCCCCCCCCGTTCTAGCGTCGAGGTTAAAAATGAGTAGAGCTGTACCTCAATTCCCACTCTTTGCCTACACGGCGTTTTACGGGGAGACCTTTACCCTTAACTGAGTAAAATCACCAAAAAACGTAAAAGAAGCCGGTATTCGGGCCAAAGATGCGAGCACGGCATCCCCAAATACGACGTGTGAGATCTACAGATACTTACTGAGGAGTTTGCAGTTGACCTTGGCAGTTGTTTGCCCTGGGGGAAGGTAACTGTCACTTGTGACCAGTAACCCATGTATTCCAGTTACTGAAGTGCAAGTGTGTTTTGTGCGTCTGACATAATGCACTTACTTTCTGTAATTCTCTGTGTGGTTAGAGACGTGCATAAATTTGACTGTAGGCTTGTTATAAAAGAAACATCTGACAAATTGCGACCAGTTTAAAGAAGGTCATGCAGTGAGACTAGTGTTTTTTTTTTGACAGGCTGTGTGTATTTTACCCTGATAGTTGTTGCAAGTGTTAAAGGACTCTACCCAAGCTGTGCAGCTCAACTGCGTTCTCTTGAGTAAAGGACAGTACTTGCTGGCGACCCTAGCTGGCATGTAATACAGAGAAGTAAAAGTAAATTTGTGTATATGCACACCGTGTAAATACAGCATTAACCCTTTAAAGACGAAGCGTTTCTGTTTTACATAAGGACTCAATGCGTACCGCGCTGTAAACACTCTCCACTTCGGTTATAAAAACCAATCTCTTAATGTTTTATAAGACAAAAGTTGCTGTTTGTTCTGAGATCCGTACAAAACACATAAACGCAATGTGGTCACCACGTAGAATTTTTTAATGTTAAACTTGGTGGTACGTAAAGTTACCGCTAGGCTTTAAAGGGTTAAGATGCCCTCCAGTAAACAGCTGTGCGTTCCTGTCGCTTTGTCACCGGGGAAGGTCCCCTGGCACCCATCAACTAGGTGGCTGGGTGGGCCCCAGCTCCTCTCTGGACGTTTTGGAGAGAAGAAAAATGTCTGGCCTCTGCCAGGAAACTGGAAATGAGGTGTAACTTAAGCACAACTTCGTGCTTTCTTTCAGAAAACATCTCATCAGTAAATCACCAATCCGGCAAGGCATAACGTGATAGTCTAGTTATGCCAGCTGTAGTTACTTCTAGTAGTCAGAACACCCGCGGGAAGAGAGCCTGGGACATCCAGTGGATAAAAAGATGTGTGTGTATACCATAGTCGGTCTGAAGGTGTGGAACGAAAAACGACACCCTGACGTAAAACGAAGCCTGTTGTATTCGAGTTTACGTCCAGTCGATTTCCTAACAGATCCGCGTAATGCTTTTTCTTTTTTACACAGGAGTCTAGCACACCCTCATAGACATTGGGAACCGGTGACTCTGCTTGCGGTAAAGTAGTCTGAGTGCCAAGGTTAGGAATGAGTGGATTTATACCTTAACTGCCCCATATGCCTTCGCAGCGTGGTAATGAATTGAAAATAAATACGCAATCTGAAAATTATTTATATATTTTATATGAGTTTTATATGTATATATATATATTTATATGTTGGTTCTTCTAAGGAGAGCCACGGTGGTTCTCGTGGCTGCTGAAAAATCGCACCAGGTGTTTCAAGTTCTTGCCTAGTGTACGCCGTGAATTCCGTCGCAGTATGCTGTAGGTAGGGGCGTTGCCCAAGTCACTACATCCGCGTATTTCCAAGGAATTAAGTTCTTAAAACCAGATCACTGTGAATAATTAAGTGCGGTTGTGTCAGTTTTGGTGACCTTACCGTGACACGCCCTTGAATGTTTTCGTCATGAAGTCACCTTGACTTTCTTTCGCCTGTCATACAGTGCTCATTTGAATATTTGTATGGGCATGTGTTTCTTATTATTGTGACATACAGGATATGGTCATTGACATCCACCGACTTAAATATTCGTTATGGACGTTGACTTTTCAAAATTTATGTAGGGTTGCCCATTTTTGTGTTACAAATTCTCCAGTATAAAGTTTTGTTTCAACGCCGTGTTTTATTTCTCGTAATTTAAGTCAATTTTTGTTTCTCCATGGCGCAGCGGCCCCTAGTGGGCCAGGGCCTCCTCGTTTTCAAGGCTTCACGATCACACTCACACACCACAGTCGGTAGGACTCCTCTGGACGAGTGATCAGCCCGACACAGAGACCTCTACATTACAACACACAACACTCACAAGAGACAAACATCTATGCCTCCGGCGGGATTCGAACCCACAATCCCAGCAAGCGAACGGCCGCAGACCCACGCCTTAGACCGCGCGGCTACTGGGCCCGGCGATTAAAGTCAGATAGGGACATTATTTTATCTGACAATTTTCGCTTGCCATTTCCCGTTGGTTCGTCTGTCGCAGGAACGTAGCTCCCTCAGTGCTGCGGCATCGCGGCGGGACGTGACGAACGATATTTGTGAGATGAAACATGGACCTTGTATTGCAGCTAGTTTGATGAAAGAGTGGGAAGTTCGAGCGGTGGGCACATTTCAGTATTCGTGTTCTAGGAATTGCGGATTTGTTCTTGGACTTGATCCTGTAAGATTGGACCCATAGGTTGTTCCGAAACGCCGGTAGTGAACCATCACTCAGCGCTGCGTAATATCCCAGAAGAGCGTGGATCTGAAGTTTGCACACCCCTGTTTAGACATTGAATGATTTGTCATTAGAAAAATAATATCGCAGAAGGGCACAGATCTCAGGTTCTGTACACCCCTGTTTAGAAGATGAATGATTCTTCGGTAGAAAAACAAATATTGTCTGTCTTCGGGTCTAATTCTGACGGTAGTCCGTGTCGTTTTACGGGGAAATTGATTTTTAAATCGATCGTGAATATGCATAAGTATTGGATACGGCAGTCGTGGAAGACTTTATGTTCTTGCCTGGGCGAACGTTTTTGTCATTCCGCTGAGTTAGTTTCTGCACCGAACCGGAAAGCTGCAGCGCCATGTTTTTATTCAGTATCCGGATCGGGGCCAACCATGTGTTTCGCAACGCAAGCGTAACGTGCCACAGAAGCGATAATGTCAAGCTTCTAGACAGATCAGTAACTGAAGGCAGCGTATTGTATCTTTCCCATTCTCGTGCCAAACAACGCTCCGTTATGTCTACGTAGTGTAATAATTGGTCGTGGGTGGTTTTTTTAACGTAACGCAATCGTGGTTGATAAAAATCAACTAGTAATAGAATATTTCTGTGAATCTGAAAAAAATCTCCATGGAAACCTTCAGTTTGTTATGCGTGGCTTGTGGAAAAGATGGCAGATGTACCTCGTGAAGCATTCGCGCAAAATGACTTCAGTGGATGCTTTGAGGACTGGCAGGCTCGTATGGAGCGATGTGTCTCTGCGACTGGAAATCATTGTGAAGGGGACGACGTGTAGATCCAATGATTTTATTCATTCAGTACTTGTTTTGTAACTGATCCCACTAATTGATACATATCCCTTCTCTGAGGACCCCTGAAAGTTTTCTTTTAACATTTTAAAGCCAAGCGGTAACTCTACATACCACCGGGTTTAAGATTAAAAAATTCTACGTGGTGCCCACATTGCGTTTGTGTGTTTTGTGCGGATCTCAGAACAAACAACAACTTTTGCCTTATAAAATATTAAGAGATTGGTTTCACTTTTATCTCACCGTGCATTTTCGTGTCAAATGAAAAAACAACCAACAAATGCACTGTACTTACTTATTCAACTTTTATTCTGCTTTTCCCCGACATGTTTCGGCGTAGCAAGACGCCATCCTCAGGGGGTCGTATATAATTAAGACAATATTTTCCTCAGGCGATGTTTTTCACACGTAAAATTGTTAAAATATAGCATTTATACACACACACTGTTTTCCAATTTTTAAAATTTAACTTGATGATAGTTCTTGGAACATAACACAGAACCATTTAGTTCTGTGTTGTTTTTTGATTTGATTAAGAGACTGGTTTTTATAACCGAAGTGTAGAGTGTTTACAGCGCGGTACGCACTGAGTCCTTATATAAAACAGATACGCTTCGTCTTTAAAGGGTTAATCAAGTGGTATTTGCAGCGAAAAGATTCTCACGCCTCAAGTAAGGCGAGTCGTTGAATAGGGGTCGACGTTGGTGGAAGCAGCAAAAGCAAACACACGAACGTTAGTGTCGTCGCAGGCTGTTTTGCATGTGTGCATTACCTGATGCGGCACGCTGGTCAAGTTATCGGCTGGGGTCGTTGTCACAGCAAGTGTAAGCTTTCTGCCTTATCAAGACTAACCTAACACGAACGACTGGCAAATAAATATAACTGCCTTTGTTGTTGCGTTCAAGCTTCTAGTGTAGGGGAACATGTAGCTAGCCTATGCTGGGGAAGTACCCAGTTCTCTTTCGAGTCACCGCCTATCTTGATTTAGAAATTTTGCACTCTTTTTTTTTCAGTAATTCAACGTGAGTGTAGAGTTAGCCCCTTTAAATAGGCCACGATAACTTCTGTATCTGGTTCACCGTTTATTTCAGACCGCTCACTGCAAAGTAAGTTGTCACTGTAGAAGCCGTCCCACAAACATGGGTTTACCTAAGATTTGGGGTTTGTAATGGCTATGGCGCTGTAGATACCTGTCTTTTGGGATATGACTGTGTAGATCGGTTAGAATCAACTGATCTTTTGGAGAAACTTAACTGGTTTTCATTGTTCCATCCAGACTGTCACAGAACAGCCGATATCTTTATACTGACTGTAACAGCGAGGGGGGGGGGGGCCGTCCATTTAAAATACACGCAGCAATACCAAGTGCGTAGTCACAACTGTATGTTGAACGGAGTGTAGTGTCTCGTTTTTTTTTAATGGCTCAACAGCCCCTAGTGGGCTGGGGCCTCACCGAGGCATAGCGATCACACTCAGACACACACACCACACTCGGTAGGACTCCTCTGGATAAGTGATCAGCCCGACGCAGAGACCTCCACCAGACAACACACAACACTCACAAGAGTAATCTTTCATAGGTCATTTTCCCCGGCTGCTATATAGTGTCAGCAGTTGATACAGCGTCATTCAAAATTTTATTAGTAAACGTTACTTGGGAGGTGTCTGTGTACGCACAATGAACTGACCTGAATGTTTTAATCCTTTGAGGTGTTGTATGTATTCTGTGTTAACGTCAGCACTGAAAGTTTAGTTACAGTGCCTAGGCTACGGGCTGGACGGTCCTGGTTTCGGATCCCAGCAGGGGCAGGAGACTTTTCTTTTCTCCAAAACTTCCAGATCTTCTCTGGTGCCCACCCAGCCTACTCTTTAGTGTGTACTGGGGTTTTTTACCGGGGGGGGGGGGGGAGTGGCCGGGGCGTGATGTTGGCCACTCCATTTAGTGCCGAGGTTAAGAATGAGTGGGGCTATACCTCTGCTTCTCCCTCCATGCCTTCGTGGAGTAGACGGGGAAAATATACTTTTACTGAAAGTGTAACACACAGCACCTTGCTCCTGTCAGCCAGTTCGTACAAACGCAGTATTCGTCAGCTTAACCTTTTGAAGCCTAGCGGTAACTTTACATACCGCCAGGTTTAACATTAAAAAATTCTACGTGGTGCCCACATTGCGTTTATGTGTTTTGTACGGATCTCAGAACAAGCAGCAACTTTTGCCTTATAAAACATTAAGAGATTGGTTTTTATAACCGAAGTGGAGAGTGTTTACAGCGCGGTACGCACTGAGTCCTTATATAAAACAGATACGCTTCGTCTTTAAAGGGTTAAAAAATTCTACGTGGTGCCCACATTGCGTTTATGTGTTCTGTACGCATCTCAGAACAAACAGCAACTTTTGCCTTATAAAACATTAAGACACTGGTTTTTATAACCGAAGTGGAGAGTGTTTACAGCGCGGTACGCACTGAGTTCGTATATAAAACAGATACGCTTGGTCTTTAAAGAGTTAACATGGCGGCGGACACACGAAACCGTGACTGTGTGAAGAAGAATGATGATGAACACACACGCATTATGAATCATTGTCAGAAAATTTTTTAACTATTGGACTGTACAATGCGCAAATGATGTCGAGGGACATGCCCAGCGTTATCGAGATGTTCACTCAAGTTAGGGGAAGAGAAAGGAACAATAGATGTTTCTGTCAGCACTTCTGAGCGTAAGAAACAGTAGAGAAGGGACGGGGAACCAGTGGCATTGAAAAGAATCTGTATACAGTGCGTTAGCTTACGGGTTGGTGAATATAGTCTGTTGGCGGCATAACGGCGGGTCGTTACTTCATGCCCTTGTAGTAATTATTATTGTGTAACTTAACTGATTAGATTTGCTACTTCAGGCTCGACGAACTGGTTTAACCCTTTAAAGACGAAGCGTATCTGTTTTATATAAGTACTCAGTGCGTACCGCGCTGTAAACACTCTCCACTTCGGTTATAAAAACTAATCTCTTAATGTTTTATAAGGCAAAAGTTGCTGTTTGTTCTGAGATCCGTACAAAACACATAAATGCAATGTGGGCACCACGTAGAATTTTTTAATGTTAAACCTGGTGGTATGTAAAGTTACCGCTAGGCTTTAAACGGTTAATAGACTAATAAGCGTATTAGAATTATAATAGAATGGATTTTTCTGTCAGCCACTTTTGATTGAAAGTATTAACCCTTTAAGTGCTGAGGGAGAGTGTTTTTATGTCCGGTGCCCCTCGATTTCTGAAAGAGTGTTGCTTTCGAAAGTTTCTCGGGTTTCGCCCGCTTGTCCTTCTAGTAAGAGCAACATGAAGATAAGTATGGAGTATTGTTGGAATGATACTGACATGGTAAAACCGCATGAGTCTGCTGGGATAAAAGTCTGTCCCAGCGCCACTTTCTGCACCAGAAAACTCACGTGGGGGTCGAACCGGGTCTCTGCGGCAAATTGTAGAGTTAAATTATATTTAAATACCCAGTTGGTACCGCGCAGTAAACACTGTGTCTCGGTTATAAAGAAACGGTCAGTTAATGTTGTGCGGGGATATAATAGCTGTTTGTTTCCAGATCCATACGAAAGATATAAATGACCTGTGCGGTTGAGTAGCCCGTGCCGAACCTTACCGCTGCATTGTCTGTGTATCCATTCCGAGCTCCTTGTTCCGGAACCCCGGCCTGGCGACAGCGTTGCCCCTTCCTTTGGAGGTCCTTGCCCTTCCGGTCACTTACAGTAACAGTACATGCGTCCAAACGTCCCATCTCGTTTTGTTCTAAATTGATGACAGGTCTTTAATAACCGCTCTTATTAGGCAGGCTGGCAGTATGGGCGCATCGCTGTGTTTAGTGCAGTCCGGTTGATCAGTGCCTTTGCTTGCTGTGGTGTAACTGCGATTTTGTTCACACAATGGGCGCATCCAACTTCGGGGGGGGGGGGGGGGGGGGGTGGCCGGGCTACACCCCCCTCTCAAACCCTCCAAAACCTAAATTTAAAAAAATCTCGTAGATATTATGATGTCCAAAGTTTTACCTGATTTACCCTTCAGCCGAAATCAGCCACTGAAATCGGCTGATGACTAGTACAGTAGAATTTTGAAAAATAAATTAATAAAATTTTTGAAAAGCAAGAAGACAGGACACTGTGATTGAGTCATAGAACATGTAGTTATATTCCTGTGTATATAAATGCAGTTGCAAACAGTGTTATGTTGCACGTACAATATGATTTTCATAACACAATTTTTAAAATCAAATTATATATAGCTTCAGGCTCAGTCCCCCCGTCCCCCAAAGGAAAAATTCTGCGTGCGCACCTGGTTCACACTGTACACCTGTTTGTATCGTCCACATAAGGAATCGTTATTGCGAGCATCGCGAGCACGAACGCCAGTAGCCTGGACGCACGTGTTCGTATCTTCATATATTTTCACATAAGAGGCAAGACAAGACCAGAACGACGGTCGTTTTACATGCAGAGCCACCTATATTAGTGATATATGTGTAATTCTTTTCAGTATGAGAAATATTTCAGACAAAACTTGTAGATAAAATCAACACACACATTTTATCTTCAATAATTCAGTCCCCAAAAACCGTGCCGTTTATGAGATAATTAAAAACAAAGTGCATTGTTGTGTTTCTCTTGCAACAGTGTTTACGCGAACGCGCTACAATGTTACGTTATACGTACATCGCGTATTTTGTTGGTTCTAGCTTTCGAGATTGATTACTCAGTTTTAAATAGAGTGGTGTTCCCAAGCCTCAACCTTGCAGATTTGATTCAGATAGCATCTTGATGTATGTAATTATTCCAGTGAGAAAGTGAAACAGCTTTTTCCAGTTGAACACAAAAAAGTTGATACGAACTGAGGAGGAATTCATATGAATATCTTAGTGAAAGTTATAACTGCACCACTAATACGCTAGCAGTTGATTAAATAGCGTTCAGGCGTGTGGGATGATTGTACAGTTTAGAAACTATTGTATTATCTGAGAACCTGTTACTTTTTTTCTGTTGGTAACATTGTGGGAGAGAGCAGAAGAAAGCTGATGTAGACCCAGTGAGAAACGAAGTGCTGTTGTGGCCTGTACTGTTGTTTCTACGAAATTTTCCCATCATTTTATTTGTTTGATTATTTTCATTATATTTGCTGGTGAAATTTACTTCCTTCGAATTACAACTACCACTTTCTTGTCTCAGATGATCATTTTTTCACATGTGAGCCAGTTTTACACTCATTTGATGTGTATGACAGTGATTGATTGATTGATTGATTGATTGATTGCGCAGTTGTGTGATTATGTTGGACACTTTCTTATTACCCAGGTGCATTTAATAGTACAACATCTCGTTCTATCGCTGACAGATGACTGATAATGTTATTAGTGGTGTATATAATGGATTTAGAAAACTGCATATGTAATTCTTATATTAAACCTTTAAAGACGAAGCGTATCTGTTTTATATAAGGACTCAGCGCGTACCGCGCTGTAAACACTCTCCACTTCGGTTATAAAAACCAGTCTCTTAATGTTTTATAAGGCAAAAGTTGCTGTTTGTTCTGAGATCCGTACAAAACACATAAACGCAATGTGGGCACCACGTAGAATTTTTTAATGTTAAACCTGGTGGTATGTAAAGTTACCGCTAGGCTTTAAAAGGTTAATTTTGTATTGTAGTGAGTCTGTATATTTCGCATTTTTTGTGACTTTCTTCCCCATCCTTTTGTCACGTGATTAAATTTTCGACCCATTGGCGACCGAAGAATAGAACATCGATTTCTTGGTCATCCTAGTGTCTATATACATTGAGCTACTCCCGCTGTATTCCGTCTTCCATGTAAGTAGCTATTGTCACACTCTTCTGCCTTAAATTCTGAAGATGGAGGCAGTATGTTCCTCTGTAACACCGGTAGCTGCTACACTGTACACTGGCATTACTCCGAACATCCCCATCGGTACACTGTAAATAAACGCGCCTCTTATTTGGACATTGTGTATGGCGATGGGTAGGTATTTGCAAGGAGATGGTTTCAGAAATTCGATTTGTCATGTTGTCAGGTGTAAAAGGTACTGCTGACTTGGGTCCCCGAGACGCAATTGGTCCGTCACTGGACGCCGGAATAATAATAATAAAAATAATCAACAAGTGCAAACCGACAGAACCATCCCCAACAATAAACCGGACACCATAATCCGGGATAATGAAAAAGGAACATGTATGCTAATTGATGTAGCAATCCCGGGAGACAGAAATGTGATAAAGAAAGAAGCCGAGAAGATTTTAAAATGTAAAGACTCGTAGTAGAAATACAGCGCATTTGGAATGTAAAAACAGAGGTGACGCCAGTTATAATAGGAGCAACTGGAACCGTTTCAAAATCCTTTAGAAAATACTTGAGCAGCGTACCGGGAAAGCACGATATCAAGGAACTGCAGAAAACAGCTGTACTGGGCACAGCACACACAATGCGGGAAGTACTAATGTAGAAGCACAAAAGAGTTTAATATTGCAGACAGCGCTATATGCACCATTAACAGTACGCGCGGGATAGCTGTGACACTGTGTACCCTAGAAACATGGTTTGTTTCAGGTATATAAGTGTGAATACCCTGCGTAAAGGGGATGATGATGATGATGATGATGAGATGATATAATAATAATAGTAATAGTAATAATAATAATAATAATAATAATAAGCCGTTGAAGACGAAAAGGTGATTATGATAATGGAGGTGATGAAATGATTATGGCGATTTTGAAGGCGATGATTAGGTGATTTATAATGATTTTGAGAGTGTCAGGAGGTGATTAGTGATGATTTTGAAGGTGGCAAGAGGTGTTTATGGTGATGCTGAAGGTGATGAATAGGTGTCGAAGGTGATGAAGGCATGATCATGAAAATGTAGAAAGTGATGGAGGTGATTGTGGTGTTGAAGGTTGGTGTCATTTTGAAGGTCGTGTTGAAGTGGTCGTGGTGATAGTGTTCGCTTTGAATGTGAACGTGATTGTGATGATGAAGCGATGACGGTAGTGGTGATGATGTAGAGGAAGGAGAAAAAGTGCGTGGAAAAGGAAGAAAGCGAAGATACTGAACAGCGTCCAGTTTGTTGTGACCCCCATCGTCAGAAACGCAGTGCTGGGTTCGGATACCAGCAAGTATCCTGCATGACCTGAATACTTCGACCACACCGAAATGACGTGTCTCATTTACAATGTAATGCCCATTGGAAGTAGTCCAAAACAAAACGCAGCTGATCTGTCGACAGATTCCAGTCATATCCTGTGTTCGACACGGCGTGTGCCTCGTGTGTTGAAGGACTTCTTGCGAAGCGTAACACAACCGGTTGCTTACTCGGTGGCATATTGAACGCGGCCTGCGTCCGTCTCAAGGCAACTAACTGACCGCCCTCTTTCGGTGCTCAGTTATACTAGTCTGTAAGTGCCCTGAGCAAGGTAGCTCAGTCGGTTTATTGAATTCGTTGCAGGGTGAACCTACGGAGAATCAGGGTTTGGTTTTCGGCGTCGGTGATGATTTTGTCGGGGGCACTCGGCGGCCCAGTTGTTTGAGGCACTGCGCTACAAGCCGGAAGGTTGCGGGTTCGATTCCCGATGGGAGGTCATTGGAATTTTTCGTTGATTTAACACTCCCGTACGCATTATGGCCACGGGGTCAAACTAAGCCTCTAACAGAAAAGACTACAATGGGTATGTACTGTGGGGTAAAGGCGGCCGGTGCGTAGGGCCGACAAACTTACCATTTAATGTGCCGATTGTCTAGAAATTCTGGGAATATCAACCTCCTGGAAACCTCAGGGCCTGTCCAGGCCTGTAATGGGATAGCTTTAAATGAATTATACTATTAGATAACTAGACAAACTGCAGTCCATGTACAGAGTGGTTCTTATTATTGTGTCCCTTAACATGGCAGGTTTATCGTATGTAGATCCTTCATCCTCTGGGACATTCCGTGACAACTGTCTTTCTCAGGAAAACAGTAATACGTAAATGCAATATGTAGGAAGAGCTGGAGATATTTTATGGGTCTATATATGGAATGGTCGAAGTCAAGGAGGGTGAAGGTAACACGTGGTTTAAAGTTGCAGCGTGAGGCGGACAGCAGAGATGTTAGGAATATGGTTTTGATGTTGGTAAAGGCACGAGCCTAATGCGGGAAGACAAGATAAAGGACACGCACATTTGTTACGCAAACAGCACAGTGCACGCGGTTGTTTTCACTGTGTCTGTGTTGAATATTTCATTACATCCGTTTAAAATGGTATTTAGCTGTCAACCAATCACGATCCAGTGAACGGCGTAATGCGGAATGTCCACAATATAACAGTCCTTGTTTCATGGTTTAGTACAACTCTACGCTGACCAACGAGAAATGACGGACTTCATTGCCAAGTCGCGTAAAAACCGCATTTCATTGCATTTGAATATCCTTCAGATTGCAGAACGTTTGGCTGCAGTTCCTTCGCCACGATAGGGGGCATGAATGCCTCCTTTTAAAGCCTAGCGGTAACTTTACACACCACCAGGTTTAACATTAAAAAATTCTACGTGGTGCCCACATTGCGTTTATGTGTTTTGTAAGGATCTCAGAACAAACAGCAACTTTTGCCTTATAAAACATTAAGAGATTGGTTTTTATAACCGAAGTGGAGAGTGTTTACAGCCCGGTACGCACTGAGTCCTTATATAAAACAGATACGTTTCGTCTTTAAAGGGTTAAGTTATGTGTAAAAGGGGTGATAACATACCAGAAAAATCTCAGGCGGCGCGAACACTGAAGCAAGTAAATGGTTGCTTGAAACTGGTTTCTTCTGTGTGATCTCCGCTTTAATGGCATATGATGCTTGTAAAATTGTAACGTAAGATAACCGACGTTTCAGAATGTGCACCCGCAAGTAACATATGTAATATTTGAATATTATTTCAATAATATTTTTTGGTCTTAAAAATCATAAGATTTTAGCGCCATAAGACAGACGTTTCGGAAACTACGTCCACTGAATATTGCCGTGTGTTGAGAAGGGACACCGTATAGCAGTGTACCCTAGGCAGGGTTTCGCGAGGTATTGCGGAATAAATAAATAAAAATTTTGAAGTACCGCGGCTATTCCAATTGTCTTTCTGAATTTGCTTAGGTTTGTGCTCGTTAGAAATACATTTTCTTGAAAATAACTTGGCAGTAACTGAATTGCCCTCCCTCCCGTCAATTTTTCCTGGCCTGCATGCATTTCTGTAGGTAGGGGTTCCTCGGGAGATAAGAAATTACTGTGGGGGCCCCCGCCGGGGGGGGGGGGGGGAGTTTGGGAAACACTGCGTATAATATGATGTGAATTCTCCGAAGTTTCGGAGCGACGTAATACTTTCCTATACACCCAGTAGAAGAATGGTTCTTTGTTACGGTGTACTTATTTAACCTTTTGAAGCCTAGCGGTAACTTTACGTACTACCAGGTTTAACATTAAAAAATTCTACGTGGTGCCCACATTCCGTTTATGTGCTTTGTACGGATCTCAGAACAAACAGCAACTTTTGCCTTATAAAACATTAAGAGACTGGTTTTTATAACCGAAGTGGAGAGTGTTTACAGCGCGGTACGCACTGAGTCCTTATATAAAACAGATACGCTTCGTCTTTAAAGGATTAAAGAAGGTCAATCAGTGATACAGACTCATGTTTTTGACAGGGTCTATAGGCTTTCCTCGACCGTCCTCGCAAGTGTTAAGGGACTCTACCCACGCAGTGCAGATCAAGTGCATTCTCTTGAGTGAGGGACAATTGATTGGTGCAGGCTGTACGGTGTCATAACCGAAATACGAATTTTAACCGATGTGGAAACGTCTGAAGTGTTATAAGAATCACTGTATAGTTTAACACACGTCTGGTGTACGGAAGGAGACAACGACAGGGTTATGTTGGTGGCGTTCACTTCCGTTTCAACACTCCAAATACTCAGTTTGTAATCAACACGTGACTTTTCCTCTGCTACAGAACTGCAGTAAATAACCCAAAACTCAAAACATCCAGTCTAAAAACAAAGAACGCGGGCGATAAAAACCACAGTTTAATGCTGTGTTTACCTTCGGCAATTCAGAAACATCTGTTACAGCCCGCATATATTTGGAACACATGCGGAAGGCTGAGGATCAAAGTGCACTTGACAAGCAGTAAAGGTTAGTCCCACAGGACAAGTACAGTGATTCGTTGTGTGTGTGGCAACAGCGCAGCTGCAACACCAATTTCATTTTGCACGGCTTAACCCTTTAAAGACGAAGCGTGTCTGTTTTATATAAGGACTCAGTGCGTACCGCGCTGTAAACACTCTCCACTTCGGTTATAAAAACCAATCTCTTAGTGTTTTATAAGGCAAAAGTTGCTGTTTGTTCTGAGATCCGTACAAAACACATAAACGCAATGTGAGCACCACGTAGAATTTTTTAATGTTAAACCTGGTCGTATGTAAAGTTACCGCTAGGCTTTAAAATGTTAGACTGGTCATCATTTTTTTAGGTGTTTCATTGATAGCAAGCCTAAAGTCAAATTTATGCACAGGTCTAACCATCTAGAACAATACAGAAAATAACTGTATTGTCTCACACTCAAAAAAACACGACCTCACGTCAGCTGGAGTACTTGTACACTGGTCACTGGTCGCAAACAAAGGAGTGTCGGCTTTCCCTAGCGCAAACAACTGCCAAGTTCAGCTGCAAACTGCACAGTCAGTATCAGTTCTTGACTATAGAGAGTCACCCCTGTAGACCACAATATGATTTTATATTTTATGGATTTTTTTTTTAAGTTTGATTCCAGTTAAATTAATTTCGACTTGAATATGCAGTTATTCTGGTATGTGACGCTGTGTCGTCGGGTATTTCCCGACGTGTCGACGAATTGTAGTGTCCTCAACTTCAGGCACTACGACCCTTCATAACGTCAGAACTATAATCCCAACTGCACAAAGTCACATCCCAGAAGACTTGGAATCTTCAGCAGCACTGCTGTGAGAACCTCAGTCTTGGTCATGGTACTGTAAGAGGTCATGACTGTTACCGTCTGCGTCCTTCCTGTTGTCCCACAGTTCGACTTCACTTATTAATACTGTTAATGTTCGTCGTCCCGTTGTGCGTGATGCTTATTAAATGTGAAAAATAAAACAACCGCAAAGCACAGCTTCATTCTCTACTTTGTATTTTAATGTTGCGAATACATAGAATACATACATACATAAAATACATAAAATCACACTACATGTTTCGGCTATTCCTTAGCCATCTTCAGGTGTGTACAATCGGGACTAATAAATACAAGTATCTCTCATATCTGGAATGCAAGTTCACACTTGTCTGAATAAAACGTTTTAGCCAATATATTGGCTAAAACGTTTTAGTCACTAAACAGTATATTGGCTAAAACGTTTTATTACTAAACAATATATTCGCTAAAACGTTTTATTCACTAAACAATATATTGGCTAAAACGTTTTATTCACTAAACAATATATTGGCTAAAAGTTTTTATTCACTAAACAATATATTGGTTAAAACGTTTTATTCAGACAAATGTGAGATTTCACACTTATATTTCAAATGTGACAGATACTTGTATTTATTAGTTCGTATCGCACATACCTGAAGATGGCTAAGGAATAGCCGAAACATGTAGTGTGATTTTATGTATTTTATGTATTCTCAACATTAAAATACAAAGTACCGAATGAAGTTGTTCTCTGCAGGTGTTCGACTTTACATTTGGGCTGTTAATCAAGCCCAAGCACTGCTTTACCTTTCAACACCTGCCTAGTGATAAAGTGACAAAAAATTTAATTAACGTATCCCTATAGTATTGAAATTGTTTATCCGTTGTATATTGATTCACTTTCCCCTCATTACGGTCACCAAAAACCGTAACCCAGATGGTAATTGAAACCGAAATGTTTGCACGCAAAATGGAGCAATATTTCTGTTGCCCATAAATCCAGAGGCGGTTGGCTGCAGGGTCCAGTAATCTGAAGTGTTTCCCCACTATTACACCGTCTCGCAGTGAACACGTAATTTGCAGCCCAAGGCATTACTTCAACTCTGTAGCAGTTACCATTCCATGTAATGGTGTGTGACATGTAGTAAGTATGTCTTCCAGCTCTGCGATGTGCAGTTAGCATAACAAGACAACTTGGTGTGAAGGGATTGAACAGCACTTTGCTCCTCGTCGTTGTGGGGAAGGTAAAGTCTTCCCTGTGCACATTATGGAGGCATATAGTAGAAACAGGGGCATAGCTCCAGTCATTCGTAACGTCGGCACTAGATGAAGTTGAGTGTTCTGCGTGACTCCCCGGCCACTTTACCCCGGGGGTGCAACTTCGGTACACGTTGATGAGGAGGCTGGGTGGGCATCAGACACGATCAGGACGTTTTGGAGAAAAGTCTGTCTTGCACCTGCGGGGATTCGAACCCCCAGAGGGTCCATTCCGTAGCCTAGTCGCTATATCGACTACCTGTTCGTCAGTGACCTATTTCAAGTTGAAGCCATTTCCTCATCAACCGATCTGATCACACCTGCTGTTTCTGCAGATGGGCGGCCTTACGGTGACTGAACCTTCCTTCCTCGCAGGCATCCTTCTCCCGGGGGAAAGTGAAGTAAAGTGAACACTCAGTCATTCCTAAGAGTACTGTGCATTGGTCAAACAGGAAGGTGACCTGTATTTAAAATAGTGCCACGATGACAGACGGATGACGTGGAAGTGATGTTTAACTTACTTTTAACCGCGTCTTTACACGTCACTTGTAATTCATTATCATTCATTATACCATTCCAGTTGACGTAGTTTGTGGTTCTAACAACATGTAATATAAACCATAAATAAATAAATAATAAATGAATAAATAATTCTAGTCAATCTAGTTAGTCATGAAATATGAATAGGCAATGGGCTGGAAGACCGGGGAATTGGGGATCGATTCCCCGCAGGTACGTGGATTTTTCGTGAATCCACATAGCGTCCACACCGGCTTGAGGCCCCCCAATTCTCTTTCCCATTCGATACCTTTGCTCTTTTCCCTGAGGATAAAGCGTCCGGGGCTACTCGCCTACCTTCATCTGGTGTCGGTATCCAGAACCGAATTAAGAAGTGGTGGGACTCCCACTCGCCCACAAGTCTTCATATTCTATTTAGCAAATAAGCGAGGGGCCGTATTTATCTGTACGTTTTGCGGCAAATACGTGGGAACGGTAAATGCCTGCGCTAGGGAATGAAAGGCAGAATATTTTGTAAAGCAAGACTAGACGCCCTTGTGATAGTACTTCCACTGTAAACCGACTATGAATATAAACGTGAAGTTTGGTGACGTGTCTTTTAGTGAATGGGCCCATTAACCCTTTAAAGACGAAGCGTATCTGTTTTATATAAGGACTCAGTGCGTACCGCGCTGTAAACACTCTCCACTTCGGTTATAAAAACCAGTCTCTTATGTTTTATAAGGCAAAAGTTGCTGTTTGTTCTGAGATCCGTACAAAACACATAAACGCAATGTGGGCACCACGTAGAAATTCTTAATGTAAACCTGATCGTATATAAAGTTACCTCTAGGCTTTAAAAGGTTAATATCTGAACGTGGTCATGAGTTAGATGCAGTTCCTTTCTTGTGCCTTGTAACGAAAAATAACGAAGGGAAATAACCTCTCCACTCCATCAAAACTATCCCAGATTGCGCCAGCAGCGTTTTGCGAAATTTCACTGTCAGTCCCAAGCAAACTGTTTAGTCACGAAGGAACTTGGTGCAATTAAAGTAAACAATTCATAAAGCTTCAAAGCCAGAATTATAAAACGGAAGCAGATTAACTGTGCTAACGTTTGTGTGTTGCATCAGCAACGTTTGCATGTGGATTTATCACCTCTCCTTTAGCAGCGCGAAGAACAGGATGTTGTGTTGCTTCATAATTGAATGTAGCTGTGACTGGACTTTGCGAGGTGACCTTTGTCTGCAGCTAAAGGATGCTCAGAGCCCTTCAGGACACAATTGTTACGGTGAAAGTAAACAGCTGTCAGAGACTTTGAGAAGGTCGCCGTATTAATGGAGGATCATTTCACGAATAAGCAACACGATCAGAATCGCAGCGTCTGTAACAGTTCGAAATATTCCGCACAGTATTTATTGATCTTTGATTCAACAGATTAACAGTGGGCCAATCAGAGGCACCAGATCCGTAGACATGGTCGAATCAACCACGAGAATAAACAAAAAATATGGAAAATTTTGTAATACTCTTACATTTTCAGTTTGTACTCCAGTTTTACCAAACAATGCAACCAGCTAGGTACACGTTTCTGATTAACTCTTTAAAGACGAAGCGTATCTATTTTATATAAGGACTCAGTGCGTACCGCGCTGTAAACACTCTCCACTTCGGTTATAAAAACTAGTCTCTTAATGTTTTATAAGGCAGAAGTTGCTGTTTGTTCTGAGATCCGTACAAAACACATAAACGCAATGTGGGCACCACGTAGAATTTTTTAATGTTAAACCTGGTCGTATGTAAAGTTACCGCTAGGCTTTAAAAGGTTAAGAAATACATTTATTATTTAACCTCTCCTACATGTTTCGGCCTTATTAGCAATCTTCAGGTCCTAGAACTTTGTTGGTTGCATTGTCTGACAATATCGCGACGGGTGCCCAGCATGTCGGAAGTCACTATGATCACATACGATACAATGTTTTGCCGCTAAGAATTGCCTTACTTTGACGATAGATGTCAGGAGACTTGAAATATTATAACATTACGCAATAAATAAAAAGATACACAGGAAGACACGGGAATAGATGGAAAGAACACGCGACGTTCTGAATCTCGTAGCGGGCTTTAATGCAAAGGGAGAAGAATATTTTTTTGTTGGGTATATGACACGCAGAAAATGTGTGCATTACCGAACTCTTTTGGCTTAACTTACAGGGTCTCAGACAGTAAAGTTTCCTGCACCCGAAGTTTTATTACCGTGTTCACAACAGTTCATCGGTGGTGTATATCCTGAGCCAGTTTAGCCCACTCCAAGCTCTCACACACTTAGTTTTTTCAACCCTTAAATGTCAGTGGTTGCTGCAGGTACGCCCACATGTGTTGTTAAAACAGAACGTCCAGTTTTAAATGTTGCAGCGACCAGCTGGGAGAGAGGACAAATGCGTATAGGGTGTCGGTGTGAAAACTTAAGGAAAGAAACTCTTGGAAGATGTAGGAGTAGATGGGTGGATAATATTAAGATAGATCTTAAATAAATGGGATGGGAAAGTGTGGACTATATTTGTCTGGCTCAGGATAGGAATTATTGGCGTGTTTTTGTGATCGCGTTACTGAACATGCGGATTACAGTAAAACACGGTAGAATTCTTAGATAGCTGAGGAACTATTAGATTTTCAAGGGGGCTGTTTCGTGGAGAAGGTGTGGTGAATAGCGTGTTTTAAGATGTTAATCAAATACGCCCGTTTTGTGAGTGCATTGACAACCTCTTCCCTTGAACTGGGTAAATCTAGGAATGTGGTGGTGGTGGTGGTGTTGGAGGCGGTGGTG